>CAHIKZ030000906.1:455000-522500 GCA_903632075.3 Acanthosepion pharaonis | reverse complement strand
TGATGTTCCAAAAACTAAGCAAATACTTTCTAGGTATTTAACATTTTGTACTTGCTTAATTATGAAGTCACCAATTCCTAGTTCGCATCTTGGACTGTTCCTTTTGCTTCCAACCATACATTCTGTCATCTTACAATTGATGTTCCAAAAACTAAGCAAATACTTTCTAGGTATTTAACATTTTGTACTTGCTTAATTATGAAGTCACCAATTCCTAGTTCGCATCTTGGACTGTTCCTTTTGCTTCCAACCATACATTCTGTCATCTTACAATCGATGTTCCAAAAACTAATTTACCATTTTGCAAATACTTTCTAGGTATTTAACATTTTGTACTTGCTTGATTAAAAACTGAAGTCATTTTGTACCAATTCCTAGTTCGCATCTTGGACTGTTCCTTTTGCTTCCAACCATACATTCTGTCATCTTACAATTGATGTTCCAAAAAACTAAGCAAATACTTTCTAGGTATTTAACATTTTGTACTTGCTTAATTATGAAGTCACCAATTCCTAGTTCGCATCTTGGACTGTTCCTTTTGCTTCCAACCATACATTCTGTCATCTTACAATTGATGTTCCAAAAACTAAGCAAATACTTTCTAGGTATTTAACATTTTGTACTTGCTTAATTATGAAGTCACCAATTCCTAGTTCGCATCTTGGACTGTTCCTTTTGCTTCCAACCATACATTCTGTCATCTTACAATTGATGTTCCAAAAACTAAGCAAATACTTTCTAGGTATTTAACATTTTGTACTTGCTTAATTATGAAGTCACCAATTCCTAGTTCGCATCTTGGACTGTTCCTTTTGCTTCCAACCATACATTCTGTCATCTTACAATTGATGTTCCAAAAACTAAGCAAATACTTTCTAGGTATTTAACATTTTGTACTTGTTTGATTATGAAGTCACCAATTCCTAGTTCGCATCTTGGACTGTTCCTTTTGCTTCCAACCATACATTCTGTCATCTTACAATTGATGTTCCAAAAACTAAGCAAATACTTTCTAGGTATTTAACATTTTGTACTTGCTTAATTATGAAGTCACCAATTCCTAGTTCGCATCTTGGACTGTTCCTTTTGCTTCCAACCATACATTCTGTCATCTTACAATTGATGTTCCAAAAACTAAGCAAATACTTTCTAGGTATTTAACATTTTGTACTTGCTTAATTATGAAGTCACCAATTCCTAGTTCGCATCTTGGACTGTTCCTTTTGCTTCCAACCATACATTCTGTCATCTTACAATTGATGTTCCAAAAACTAAGCAAATACTTTCTAGGTATTTAACATTTTGTACTTGCTTGATTATGAAGTCACCAATTCCTAGTTCGCATCTTGGACTGTTCCTTTTGCTTCCAACCATACATTCTGTCATCTTACAATTGATGTTCCAAAAACTAAGCAAATACTTTCCTAGATATTTAACCATTTTGTACTTGCTTAATTATGAAGTCACCAATTCCTAGTTCGCATCTTGGACTGTTCCTTTGCTTCCAACCATACATTCTGTCATCTTACAATTGATGTTCCAAAAACTAAGCAAATACTTTCTAGGTATTTAACATTTTGTACTTGCTTATTATGAAGTTCGCATCTTGGACTGTTCCTTTTGCTTCCAAATTCTGTCATCTTACAATCGATGTTCCAAAAACTTGGACTGTTCATTTTTTTTGTACTTCCAATTATGATCACCAATTCTGTTCATCTTGGACTGTTCCTTTTGAGGAATAATGTTCCGTATACTTTCTAGACTTTTGTTTGCTTAATTATGAAGTCACCAATTCCTAGTTCGCATCTTGGACTGTTCCTTTTGCTTCCAACCATACATTCTGTCATCTTACAATTGATGTTCCAAAAACTAAGCAAATACTTTCTAGGTATTTAACATTTTGTACTTGAATTATGAAGTCACCAATTCCTAGTTCGCATCTTGGACTGTTCCTTTTGCTTCCAACCATACATTCTGTCATCTTACAATTGATGTTCCAAAAACTAAGCAAATACTTTCTAGGTATTTAACATTTTGTACTTGCTTAATTATGAAGTCACCAATTCCTAGTTCGCATCTTGGACTGTTCCTTTTGCTTCCAACCATACATTCTGTCATCTTACAATTGATGTTCCAAAAACTAAGAAATACTTTCTAGGTATTTAACATTTTGTACTTGCTTGATTATGAAACCAATTCCTAGTTCGCATCTTGGACTGTTCCTTTTGCTTCCAAAATTCTGTCATCTTACAATTGATGTTCCAAAAACTAAGCAAATACTTTCTAGGTATACTTGCTTGATTATGAAGTCACCAATTCCTTTCGCATCTTGGACTGTTCCTTTTGCTTCCAACCATACATTCTGTCATCTTACAATTTTTGTTCCAAAAACTAAGCAAATACTTTCTAGGTATTTAACATTTTGTACTTGCTTGATTATGAAGTCACCAATTCCTAGTTCGCATCTTGGACTGTTCCTTTTGCATTCTGTCAAAAAACCATACATACATTCTGTCATCTTACAATTGATGTTCCAAAAACTAAGCAAATACTTTCTTATTTAACATTTTGTACTTTTAATTATGAAGTCACCAATTCCTAGTTCGCATCTTGGACTGTTCCTTTTGAACCAACCATACATTCTGTCATCTTACAATTGATGTTCCAAAAACTAAGCAAATACTTTCTAGATATTTAACATTTTGTACTTGCTTGAAGTCACCAATTCCTAGTTCGCATCTTGGACTGTTCCTTTTGCTTCCAACCATACATTCTGTCATCTTACAATTGATGTTCCAAAAAACTAAGCAAATACTTTCTAGGTATTTAACATTTTGTACTTGCTTGATTATGAAGTCACCAATTCTTAGTTCGCATCTTGGACTGTTCCTTTTGCTTCCAACCATACATTCTGTCATCTTACAATTGATGTTCCAAAAAACTAAGCAAATACTTTCTAGGTATTTAACATTTTGTACTTGCTTGATTATCTCACCAATTCCTAGTTCGCATCTTGGACTGTTCCTTTTGCTTCCAACCATACATTCTGTCATCTTACAATTGATGTTCCAATTGATTAAAACTAAGCAAATCTTTCTAGGTATTTAACATTTTGTACTTGCTTGATTATGAAGTCACCAATTCCTAGTTCGCATCTTGGACTGTTCCTTTTGCTTCCAACCATACATTCTGTCATCTTACAATTGATGTTCCAAAAACTAAGCAAATACTTTCTAGGTATTTAACATTTTGTACTCGCTTGATTATGAAGTCACCAATTCCTAGTTCGCATCTTGGACTGTTCCTTTTGCTTCCAACCATACATTCTGTCATCTTACAATTGATGTTCCAAAAACTAAGCAAATAATTTCTAGGTATTTAACATTTTGTATTAGCTTGATTATGAAGTCACCAATTCCTAGTTCGCATCTTGGACTGTTCCTTTGCTTCCAACCATACATTCTGTCATCTTACAATTGATGTTCCAAAAACTAAGCAAATACTTTCTAGGTATTTAACATTTTGTACTTGCTTAATTATGAAGTCACCAATTCCTTTCGCATCTTGGACTGTTCCTTTTGCTTCCAACCATACATTCTGTCATCTTACAATTGATGTTCCAAAAACTAAGCAAATACTTTCTAGGTATTTAACATTTTGTACTTGCTTGATTATGTCACCAATTCCTAGTTCGCATCTTGGACTGTTCCTTTTGCTTCCAACCATACATTCTGTCATCTTACAATTGATGTTCAAAAACTAAAGCAAATACTTTCTAGGTATTTAACATTTTGTTGATTGATGCTTAATTCCTTTCGCATCTTGGACTCTTCCTTTTGCTTCCAACCATCCTGTCATCTTACAATTGTTCCTCTTTTCTAGGTATTTAACTTTTACTTTTGCTTATGACAACCATTCATCTCTGTCATTTGCTTACAATTGATGTTCCAAAAACTAAGCAAATACTTTCTAGGTATTTAACATTTTGTACTTTAATTATGAAGTCACCAATTCCTAGTTCGCATCTTGGACTGTTCCTTTTGCTTCCAACCATACATTCTGTCATCTTACAATTGATGTTCCAAAAACTAAGTACTTTCTAGGTATTTAACATTTTGTACTTTACTTGATTATGAAGTCACCAATTCCTAGTTCGCATCTTGGACTGTTCCTTTTGCTTCCAACCATACATTCTGTCATCTTACAATTGATGTTCCAAAACTAAGCAAATACTTTCTAGGTATTTAACATTTTGTACTTGTCTTTTATGAAGTCACCAATTCCTTTGGTTCGCATCTTGGACTGTTCCTTTTTGCTTCCAACCATACATTCTGTCATCTTACAATTGATGTTCCAAAACTAAGTACTTTCTAGGTATTTAACATTTTGTACTTGCTTGATTATGAAGTCACCAATTCCTAGTTCGCATCTTGGACTGTTCCTTTTGCTTCAACCATACATTCTGTCATCTTACAATTGATGTTCCAAAAAACTAAGCAAATACTTTCTAGGTATTTAACATTTTGTACTTGCTTGATTATGAAGTCACCAATTCTTTCGCATCTTGGACTGTTCTTTTGCTTCCAACCATACATTCTGTCATCTTACAATTGATGTTCCAAAAACTAAGCAAATACTTTCTAGTATTTAACATTTTGTACTTCTTAATTATGAAGTCACCAATTCCTTTCGCATCTTGGACTGTTCCTTTTGCTTCCCCATACATTCTGTCATCTTACAATTGATGTTCCAAAAACTAGTCTTTCTAGATATTTAACATTTTGTACTTGATGATTATGAAGTCCCAATTCCTTTCGCATCTTGGACTGTTCCTTTTGCTTTGACCATACTTCTGTCATCTTGCTTGATTACAATTGATGTTCCATAAAACTAAGCAAATCTTTTCTAGATATTTAACATTTTGTACTTGCTTGATTATTGAAGTCACCTTTCTTCTCTTGGACTGTTCCTTTTTGCTTTACATTCTGTCATCTTCCTCTTGATGTTCCAAAAATAAGCAAATACTCTCATATTTACAATTGATGCTTTGTCCATTCTTCTCTTGGACTTTATTTGGCCTCTTCCTCTTCTGTCATCTTACAATATGATGTTCCAAAACTCATCTTAGGTATTTACATTTTGTAGTCCTTTCTTCTCAATTCCCTTTCCTTTTCGGACTTGGCCTGTTCCTTTTGCTGACAACCATACATTCTCTCATCTTACAATTGATAAAATACTTCTGTACTTTTTCTTCTTTCTTCTCGCTTTCCTTTACTGGGTCACCAATTCCTCTTCGCATTTGGACTGTTCCTTTTGCAACCATACATTCTGTCATCTTACAATTGATGTTAAAAACTGATGCCTAGATATTTACCATCCTTTTTCTTCTCGCTTTCCTTTACTTGGACTCTTCTTCCTGCTGACAACCATACATTCTGTCATCTTACAATTGATGTTCCAAAAAACTAAGTTCCTTTCCTTTCATTATGAAGTTCTCGCTTTCCTTTACTGGGCCTCTTCCTTGATGTTGCAACCATACAACCATGCAGCCTCTCATCTTACAATTGATGCTTATTCCTTTCTTCTTAGTTTTCTTTACTTGGCCTCTTCTTGCTGACAACTATACAGTCTCTCATCTTACAATTGATGCTTAGTCCTTTCCTCTCGCTTTCTTTTACTTGTCCTCTTCCTGTTGCTGACAACCATACAGTCTCACATTTTACAATTGATGCTTATTCCTTTCTTCTTTCTTTTTCCTTTACTTGGCCTCTTCCCTTGCTAACAAACATACAGTCTCTCATCTTACAATTGATACTTAGTCCTTTCTTCTTTGAAATCTTCGCTTTCCTTTACTTGGCCTCTTCCCTTTGCTGACAACCATGCAGTCTCTCATCTTACAATTGATGCTTTGTCCATTCTTTTTTCAATTAATTTTTCCAAAGCTTTCCTTTATTTGGCCTCTTCCCCCTTGCTGACAACTATACAGTCACTCATCTTACAATGATGCTTAGTCCTTTCTTCTCGCTTTCCTTTACTTGGCCTCTTCCCCTTGCTGACAACCATACGGTCTCTCATCTTACAATTGATACTTAGTCCTTTCTTCTCGCTTTCCTTTACTGGGCCTCTTCCCTTTTCTGACAACCATACAGTCTCTCATCTTACAATTGATGCTAAGTCCTTTCTTCTCGCTTTCCTTTACTTGTCCTCTTCTTCCTTTACTTGCTGACAAAACATACAGCCTCTCATCTTACAATTGATACTTAGTCCTTTTCTTCTCGCTTTCCTTTTACTTGGCCTCTTCCTCTTGCTGACAACCATACAGTCTCTGATCTTTTTTTTTTTTTAATTAATGCTTAGTCCTTTCTTCTCGCTTTCCTTGACTTGGACTCTTCCTCTTGCTGACAAGCATACAGCCTCTCATCTTACAATTGATGCTTAGTCCTTTCTTCTCGCTTTCTTTACTTGTCCTCTTCCACTTGCTGAGAACCATACAGTCTCTCATCTAAGAATTGATGCTTAATCCTTTCTTCTCGCTTTACTTTACTTGGCCTCTTCCTCTTGTTGACAAACATACAGTCTCACATCTTACAATTAAAGCTTAGTCCTTTCTTCTCGCTTTTCTTTACTTTGCCTCTTCCTCTTGCTGACAACCATACAGTCTCTCATCTTACAATTGATGCTTATTCCTTTCTTCTCGCTTTCCTTTACTTGGCCTCTTCCTCTTGCTGACAACCATACAGTCTCTCATCTTACAATTAATGCTTATTCCTTTCTTCTCGCTTTTCTTTACTTGGCCTCTTCCTCTTGCTGACAACTATACAGTCTCTCATCTTACAATTGATGCTTAGTCCTTTCTTCTCGCTTTCCTTTATTTGGCCTCTTCCTCTTGCTGACAACCATACAGTCTCTCATCTTACAATTGATGCTTATTCCTTTCTTCTCGCTTTTCTTTACTTGGTCTCTTCCTCTTGCTGACAACCATACAGTCTCTCATCTTACAATTGATGCTTAGTCCTTTCTTCTCGCTTTCCTTTACTTGGCCTCTTCCTCTTGCTGACAACCATACAGTCTCTCATCTTACAATTGATGCTTATTCCTTTCTTCTCGCATTTCTTTACTTGGCCTCTTCCTCTTGCTGACAACCATACGTTCTCTCATCTTACAATTGATACTTAGTCCTTTCTTCTCGCTTTCCTTTACTTGGCCTCTTCCCCTTGCTGACAACCATACAGTCTCACATTTTACAATTGATGCTTAGTCCTTTCTTCTCGCTTTCGTTTACTTGGCCTCTTCCTCTTGCTGACAACTATACAGTCTCTCATCTTACAATTGATGCTTATTCCTTTCTTCTCGCTTTCCTTTACTTGGCCTCTTCCTCTTGCTGACAACCATACAGTCTCTCATCTTACAATTGATGCTTTGTCCATTCTTCTCATTTCCTTTATTTGGCCTCTTCCTCTTGCTGACAAATATACGGTCACTCATCTTACAATACTTAGTCCTTTCTTCTCGCTTTCCTTTACTTGGCCTCTTCCCCTTGCTGACAACCATACGTTCTCTCATCTTACAATTGATACTTAGTACTTTCTTCTCGCTTTCCTTTACTGGGCCTCTTCCCTTTTCTGACAACCATACAGTCTCTCATCTTACAATTGATGCTAAGTCCTTTCTTCTCGCTTTCCTTTACTTGTCCTCTTCTTCCTGCTGACAACCATACGGCCTCTCATCTTACAATTGATACTTAGTCCTTTCTTCTCGCTTTCCTTTACTGGGCCTCTTCCTCTTGCTGACAACCATACAGCCTCTCATCTTACAATTGATGCTTATTCCTTTCTTCTCGCTTTTCTTTACTTGGCCTCTTCCTCTTGCTGACAACTATACAGTCTCTCATCTTACAATTGATGCTTAGTCCTTTCCTCTCGCTTTCTTTTACTTGTCCTCTTCCCGTTGCTGACAACCATACAGTCTCACATTTTACAATTGATGCTTATTCCTTTCTTCTCGCTTTCCTTTACTTGGCCTCTTCCCCTTGCTAACAAACATACAGTCTCTCATCTTACAATTGATACTTAGTCCTTTCTTCTCGCTTTCCTTTACTTGGCCTCTTCCCCTTGCTGACAACCATGCAGTCTCTCATCTTACAATTGATGCTTTGTCCATTCTTTTCGCTTTCCTTTATTTGGCCTCTTCCCCTTGCTGACAACTATACGGTCACTCATCTTACAATACTTAGTCCTTTCTTCTCGCTTTCCTTTACTTGGCCTCTTCCCCTTGCTGACAACCATACGGTCTCTCATCTTACAATTGATACTTAGTCCTTTCTTCTCGCTTTCCTTTACTGGGCCTCTTCCCTTTTCTGACAACCATACAGTCTCTCATCTTACAATTGATGCTAAGTCCTTTCTTCTCGCTTTCCTTTACTTGTCCTCTTCTTCCTGCTGACAACCATACAGCCTCTCATCTTACAATTGATACTTAGTCCTTTCTTCTCGCTTTCCTTTACTTGGCCTCTTCCTCTTGCTGACAACCATACAGTCTCTGATCTTACAATTGATACTTGATCCTTTCTTTTCGCTTTCCTTTACTTGGCCTCTTCCTCTTGCTGACAACCATACAGTCTCTCATCTTACAATTGATACTTGATCCTTTCTTCTCGCTTTCCTTTACTTGGCCTCTTCCTCTTGCTGACAACCATACAGCCTCTCATCTTACAATTGATACTTAGTCCTTTCTTTTCGCTTTCCTTTACTTGGCCTCTTCCTCTTGCTGACAACCATACAGTCTCTCATCTTACAATTGATACTTGATCCTTTCTTTTCGCTTTCCTTTACTTGGCCTCTTCCTCTTGCTGACAACCATACAGTCTCTCATCTTAAATTGATGCTTGATCCTTTCTTCTCGCTTTCCTTTACTTGGCCTCTTCCTCTTGCTGACAACCATACAGCCTCTCATCTTACAATTGATACTTAGTCCTTTCTTTTTTTCGCTTTCCTTTACTTGGCCTCTTCCTCTTGCTGACAACCATACAGTCTCTCATCTTACAATTGATACTTGATCCTTTCTTTTCGCTTTCCTTTACTTGGCCTCTTCCTCTTGCTGACAACCATACAGTCTCTCATCTTACAATTGATACTTGATCCTTTCTTCTCGCTTTTCTTTACTTGGCCTCTTCCTCTGCTGACAACCATACAGTCTCTCATCTTTCAATTGATGCTTAGTCCTTTCTTTTCGCTTTCCGTTGCTACCTTCTTTAAGAGATCTTGTCTTTTTCTGCAACCAACAATGAGTCATCTGTATATCCAATGCTGATAACAGTTTGACGGCGAATAATTAATTTTGATAGGACTTCTAATTCAAATTCAAACTCACCTCAATGTAAAGACTAACAACTTCATAATTACAGATATTGCTTCAAAGATCTCTATTAAATGAGTCCAATATATAATTGTTCATCTCTTGACAACCATACATTCTGTCTTCTTACAATTGATATTTTGTCCTTCCTTCTCGTTTTTTTTTTACTACGTTCTGTATTATTTCCAATACACTCCTTTCTGTGTGATCAAGCATTTACACACTGTTAAAAAGGGAATATTTTAAAAACATTTTGCTGAATGATTGATAAAAATATAAATATAATGAAGATTAATAAAACGACACAAAAACAGATAAAAAATAGATTATTTCATTCGTGTTAAAATAAATAAATTACTCCAATGAATTTGATCGATCAATTTCCAAACAATAGAAGCTAATTAGTTTTTAATTAGTAATGAAAGCACTTGCCTCTGGTGTTTTGATTATTTGAGAAATCGTCTGGAAAGGTTTTTCAGTGCAATAATCAAACTACACAACTTTTTATGTTTTTAATGTTATGTTTATTTTAAAACTTTGATTCTACATTGAAGATGAAAAATCAAATAAATATATATATATATATATATATATATATATATATATATATATATATATATATATATATATATATATATATATATATATATATATATATATATATATATATACACACACACATATATATATATATATATATATATATATATATATATATATATATATAATAGATAGGAAAAGACAAAATTTATGAGGCATTTTAAAAAAAAAAAAAAAATAAAAAAAAAAAAAAATCAACGGGTTTCGTCCCAGGATTTATCAAGTTTATTTTTCTGGGAATAGAAAATTTAAAAAAGCGTGTATATTAATTTAAATTGACGAATGGAGTGGAATAGAAGAGAAAAAGAAATGAATTTCAAGAAACTAGAGTCCAATAATATTCAGTAAATTCCAGTAAGCATTTCCTCTGTTTACAAAGGGAAATCCCACGGGATCTGATATACAAGGATTCTAGAACCTTGAGGTGAAATGTGGTGTGGGACCTAGATAAAATTAAAAAAAACGGCCCACACTAGAATTAACCACAAATTAAATTAATTTACACGTTTTTAAATTTTCTATTCCCAGAAAAATAAACTTGATAAATCCTGGGACGAAACCCGTCGATTTTTTGTTGAGTGAGGGGATAGCTTTTTCTTTTAAAAAATGCCTCATGAATTTTGTCTTTTCCTATCTATTATATATATATATGTATGTATATATATATATACATACATATATATATATATATATATATATATATATATATATATATATATATATATATATATATATATATATATATATATATATTTATATATATATATATATATATATATATATATATATATATATATATATTACATCATCTTAAATTCTAAAAAAGTCTAGGTACACTAGTGAAGAGGTCATCAGAACAATTACCATGAAGGTATTTACAGAAAAGGCACAGAGAAGCTACATTACGGTGATGGGAAAGTGACTGAAGCTGAGATGCCAGGTGAAGACTGTACCAAAGAGGAAAGATCATCAGAACAATTACCATGAAAGTATTTATAGAAAAGGCAGAGAGAAGCTACATTACGGTGATGGGAAAGTGAGTGAAGCCGAGATGCCAGGTGAAGACTGTACCAAAGAGGAAAGCTCATCAGAACAATTACCATGAAAGCATTTATAGAAAAGGCACAGAGAAGCTACATTACGGTGATGGGAAAGTGAGTGAAGCCGAGATGCCAGGTCAAGACTGTACCAAAGAGGAAAGCTCATCAGAACAATTACTATGAAAGTATTTATAGAAAAGGCAGAGAGAAGCTACATTACGGTGATGGGAAAGTGAGTGAAGCCGAGATGCCAGGTCAAGACTGTACCAAAGAGGAAAGCTCATCAGAACAATTACTATGAAAGTATTTATAGAAAAGGCAGAGAGAAGCTACATTACGGTGATGGAAAGGACTGAAGCCGAGATGCCAGGTGAAGACTGTACCAAAGAGGAAAGATCATCAGAACAATTACCATGAAAGTATTTATAGAAAAGGCACAGAGAAGCTACATTACGGTGATGGGAAAGTGACTGAAGCCGAGATGCCAGGTGAAGACTGTACCAAAGAGGAAAGATCATCAGAACAATTACCATGAAAGTATTTATAGAAAAGGCACAGAGAAGCTACATTACGGTGATGGGAAAGTGACTGAAGCAGAGATGCCAAGTGAAGACTGTACCAAAGAGGAAAGCTCATCAGAACAATTACCATGAAAGTATTTATAGAAAAGGCTGAGAGAAGCTACATTACGGTGATGGGAAAGTGACTGAAGCCGAGATGCCAGGTCAAGACTGTACCAAAGAGGAAAGATCATCAGAACAATTACCATGAAAGTATTTATAGAAATGGTAGAGAGAAGCTACCTGTCCATTATCTGTGAATTGCCAATAACTCTAAATTTGTGAAAAATGCCCCCTTCACGGTATTGCAATCAGAGTAGTATTTTTCTTACATTGACTGATAACCAAGGCTAGAGCGGCCAGTCTACCTCGCTATTTTACCTTTCGGAAAAGTGAAATATTAATTCTTTTCCCATAAGTGTTGTAGCGAAAACGTACGCAGAAGACTTGGACGGAATTTGAACTCATCTGTCTGGTTCCATTTTCCGCTTCCATAAACATTACACCACCTACACTATTTTTTTTTTACTGATATAATGCTACAAATTATTGCTTTAATTAATCATATCTCTTATTATTTTTATCAGCAAATATTTTGAAGATTGTCGAAGATGCTGTTAAGCATGATTTTAAAATTCCCCCTTTGTTGACGGTGTTCATGTCATAAATTGTATCAATTAATTGAATCTCTTTCTCTGGGATTGGTGGCGTATAGGACAGCGTAACATGAAGGTAAAGAACGTAGCCTTTCTTTTTCTTTCCTAGTATTATTGCTTCTCCCTCCTCCTTTGATTTCTTTCTTTTTTCACTTTCTCCCTCTTTTATATTTTTTCTCCTTCTCTAGCAATTACTTTAACACTCTCTCCTTTCTTGAGAAATTTCTAGCTCTGTCATTCACTAAGACTTTTCCCAACGTGTATCCTCTTTCTCTCCCTTTCTCTCTCTTTTTCTCTTTTTCTTTCTCTCTCTCTCTCTTTCTGTCTTTCTTTCCCTCTCTTTCTTTTTCTCTCTCTTTCTTTCTCTCTCTCTTTCACTCTCTCTTTCACTCTATCTCTCTCTCTCTCTGTCTCTCTTTCTCTCTTTTCCCCTCTCTGTCTTTTTCTCTCTCTTTCTTTCTCTCTCTTTCTCTCTCTCTCTTTCTCTCTCTCTCTTTCTTTCTCTCTCTTACTCTCTTTCTCTTTCTTTGAGGCTCTTTTGTTTTTCTGCAGCTGTCTCTCTCTTTAACTAAACGCACCACATTCCGTGTCGACCAGTCGCATTTCCTTCCCCTTGCTAATGGCGTCGCTCGAAAATTTTCCCCTTTAACGACAAAGATGTCGCTTCTTCTTACTCTTCACTTTCTCTTGACTGACATTTGGGTTAATGCAGTTTCCACGACTTGGTCACGTATTCTAGACTGAAGATGTAAAAGGTTTGGGGCGCTATAACGAACAGGAATGGTGGTGGTACGGGCAGAAGATGTGAATATGTAAGATGATGGCACCCTTCCCGGATGTTTTACTCGCGTTAGTGACGGCCTTTAAGTTGACGGGACGTGAAATGAAAGGATGTTGACTCACTCCGGACATTGAAGACTCGAAACGTGACCGACCCCAATTTCGAAAACAAATGTCAATTTCTCCTTCTTTCACTTGGTATTTCTCTTTAGATATCTACCCTTTTTTTTTTCTTTCTTCATTCATTTACCTTGACCAAACAAGTTTTGGTTTGTGTCCTTTCCGTTTTTTTTTGTTTGTTTGTTTTTTTTTAGTTTTTTTTTTTTACTCTTTCTTTCATATCTTTTTGCTTTATTTTTGTTGTTATTTGCATGCTCATTTTTCTTCCGGTCCTATTTCTATATACGTTTTGTTTTTAATTCTTTTTACCTCCCCATTCTCTCTTTCGCTTCTCTCTCTCTCTCTCTCTCTCTCTCCATCTTTCTCCCCCACTCTATCCTTCTCTTCCTAAGTTTTCCCCATATATGCCTTCTATCATTCTCCACCTTTTTGTTTTCTTGTATTTCCAGTTCTTTCTCACTCTACGCACCTTATCTTTCTTCCCTCACTCATAATCCAATTTTTCTTTTTCATGCCGTCTTTTTTTCATCTTTTCTACACCCTTTCTTTCTCCAATGTCTCGTTTCCCTCTTATATTCTATTTCTGTTTCTCTCTCCCTCTTTCCTTCAACTCTCTCTCTCTCTCTCTCTTCCTTTACATATTTTTCTATCTCCTCAAACCAAATCCGATTTTCAAAGTATCTTGAAAGGATGAATGTATGTGAAAAGGCAGGCACTGAAGCAGTGACATCTTTCTCTCCAAATGTGTTAAGCTTTTCCTAATTCATGTCGCTTCTCAACTCTTGCACGCACATCCACCTCTTGTACTGGTCACTTTATTGGTCATTTGCAGATTCTTGCAAGCCGGTAGCACGGCCATGGCGTGACCAAGTCAGGCTTAGATTTCTCTAGAAAAATGGCGGGGCGAAATATAAAGTCAGAATTAAGTAGATACTGGGTGAGACAAGTAGAAGATTATGGAGGAACCAATCATTATAGGATCTTCGAAAATGAAATGGTTGGGGAGTGATTAGGATTAAAAGAATCCTAAAATGATCAATAATCGTCTTGAACATCAAGAGGTTAACTATAGACAACATACGAAGAAAAAGACTGCCAGCACACTCTGTTCCAACCTTAGACCTTACACTTGCATAGCAAAATCTTAAAGTCTACGAGCGAACTAAACTGAAGGGTACTACAATAAAAAAATTAGAGTAATTATAGGCTTTTAGCTAAAAACTAATTCACAACATCCAACAAAGAGTGGAGTGTTACATTTTTTTCACCTTTAAATAATAAATATTTTACAAGCACACAAACAGGACGACAGGAAAGAGTACACAATGCGATGGTAATTACTAAACAACTGCGATTATTTTTAAATTCAAGTTCAAAGATTCTTTTCTTGGATCGTTACTTTCTATTCATCTATGTGCCGTGTCCCTTCAGAACGTAGACGATCAAGATTCTCCACAGCTTCCTGTCCTATGTGCCGCTTAGCGATGTTTGTCTTTTTATATCTCTCTTAATCAATGTTCTGCCAACCATTTACACAATATCGTTAGGTTAGATATCTCCTGTAAGTGTTAGATTTTCCAAGCCTTCATTCTTTAATTACATTAGAATTTTCAATTATCTCTTTTGATTCTAAGTATAAGAATCCTTCTTGCATCCATTTTCTCTAAAATATCATCTTAGTTGTTTTCAGTAGCTACCAGATACACCATTCAACACGATTTGATTATTTAGAATGCATGGCCATTATTGTGCCTGAATCAAATGTAGCCAAAGTTCGATCAATGAATTTGGTTTAACAAAATACATAAACGGACTTTATGGGACATATATATCAAATCTATCTTTAAAGATATTCCAGAATGTATCAAATAAATAAAGCTTCTTCTACGTAAGGCTGTCTATCATAATTTTGCGAACAGGGAACGGCTTGCAATTAATAACTAAGTGTAACCTTTCTAGACTGTAATAATAGATTGAAAATTATATTAATTATTGTTTAGGTGATAAGTATATAATATAATTTGGAAAAAGAATAAAAACAGAAGGAAGAGAAAGTTAAAGAGAAGAGAAAAAAGATTCAAGCAGAATAAGAAAGAAGTCAAAAGAGAAGAAATTGGGAAAATACAGATAACAGTTAATTTAATTAATCAAGGTATATTACAAATGCACGTGCTTGTTGGCTTTTTAGAAGATCTAGCGAAATTTTTGTTCTGTATTTCGTAGTGATCATTATCTTAACAATATAAAATACGCTGATGATACTATGTTGATGGAAGACTCGGAAAGGAAGCTGAAAGCACTCTTAGATAAAGTAATAATGTAAAGCAAGAAGGAAAAGGAGAGTAATGGATAGCAGCTCGGATTGAGGAATCAGAGAGCCGAGTTCGAATTCCGTTTGAATCCATTACATTCACTTACGTGCTAATACAAAGATATGAATCCTCTTCTTTATGCCTCCTCCCCCATAATAAATAGCGGGACATACCGGATTCTATATTCTATAGCCTTGGTCTACCGATGAAAGAAATGGCAACCTACTACAGTGGAAAAAATCTGCCTCGTCAGAAAGATACATGATCGCTTAAGTGTGTATCCCACATGGCACATAACTAACTGACTGACGCGCTAGTACCCTTAGAAAAGGTACGAATGCTTTTCTTCTCCCCCAGTTTTGGGTAAATAGCAGAACAGACTGTGTTCTATAGCCTTAGATTGCAACTGATGTACCGTAGAAAGAAATGGCAACCTACTGCGGGAAAGAATCTGCCTCGTATCACGTATGGCACATAACTGACTGACTGTAAGAAGACAGAATATACAGTTGCCGGCAAAAGAGATAGCTCAAAGTATGAGGTGCATATTGGGGACTTCAGATTCAAGCGAGTACAGAAACTCAACAGAATATTTATACAGTAATCCGAATAAACAAAAGGATAACGAAATATGTCTTCTATATATTAAGCATATAATAAACAAAATACTAAAACATAGAAAAATATGGTTAGCAGGAAAGTATATCTAATATCAAAATGGCATGAGAAAGCTGTTTAATTGACCATGGACAGAACATGTGAGCAATAAGGAAGTTTTAAGGAAAATAGAAGCTACGAGGAAACTGATTCTTACAATCAGAAAGAGAAATCTGAAATTTATGTGCCTTTCTTGATATTTTTCTTCATTATGTAATAAATAAAAATACCAAGAAAAGCAGTGAATACCATGGACAAAACATGTGAGCAATAAGGAAGTTTTAAGAAAAATAAGAACTAAAAGGAAACTGATACTTATGACTGGAAAAACAAAACTGAAATTTATGGGATACATAAAGAGGAAAGTTACCAAGAAATGCTGAGAAAATCATGAACGGAACATGTGAGCAATAAGGAAGTTTTAAGGGAAATAGGAACTACATGCAAAGTGATCCTTACAATCAGAAAGAGGAATCTAAAATTTATGGAAGTTATAATAAGGAAAGATCCAAATAAATGCGTAGAATACCATGGATAAAACATGTGAGCAATAAGGAAGTTTTAAAAAAATAGGAACTGCAAGAAACTGATCTGTACAATCATAAAGAGAAAACTAAAATTTCTGGGACACATAATGAGGAAAGATACCAAGAAATGCTGAGAATACCATGGACAAAACATGTGACTAATAAAGAAGTTTTAAAAAAAATAGGAAGTACAAGAAACAGATACTTAGGATTGGAAAGAGACAACTGAAGTTTCAAAAACATATAATGAGTAAATAGGCCTGGAGAATTTAAAGCAATTATCTTATATTGGATACAAGAGTAGTCGGTGGAAAACAGCGTGTAACATATTGAAAGAGATTAATTTGAATGGATGAGAAAACAAAGAAAATAGATATCGTAAGGGTAAACAAAATAAAGCAAAATCATGCAGGAAGTTGTAGAGAGCCATGATTGTTTACATTCTGAAGTCTATGAAGATTAAATCAGTCTTCTTCGTCTTTTTCTTTCACTTCCTCTTCTATTTATTCTTTCGCTTTTCCTCCTTTTTTAACTTCCTATTTTTAATTCTTTCGCATCTCCTTCTTCATTTTCTTTTTCTTATTCTTTCGCTTCTCCTTTTTTCACTTCTTCTTTTTTTCTTCTTTCACTTCCCTTTCTATTTATTCTTTCGCTTCTTCTTCTTCTTCTTCTTCTTCTTCTTCTTTTCACTCGCTATTCTTCTTCTTCTTTCACTCACTATTCTTCTTCTTCTTCTTCTTCTTCTTCTTCTTATTTCACTTATTCTTCTTCTTCTTCTTCTTCTTCTTTTTTTCACTCGCTATTCTTCTTCTTCTTCTTTCACTCACTATTCTTCTTCTTCTTCTTCTTCTTCTTATTCTTCTTCTTATTTCACTTCTTCTTCTTCTTCTTCTTTTTCTTCTTCTTTTCACTCGCTATTCTTCTTCTTCTTCTTTCACTTTCTTCTTCTTCTTCTTCTTCTTCTTCTTCTTCTTCTTCTTCTTCTTCTTCTTCTTCTAAGTGTCCTGTCCACTTGGGATGTTATCAATGAATTTCTGATTGTTTTCATCTGTACCCCTTGCCTTCAATCTCTACTGTGTGTATGAAATTTTACAAGCCAATTTTAGTAACTATTGCCCAAGAAATTTCACTTATCTCTTTCTGATGTTCAGCATCAGAGTCCTTTTCTTTTCATTTTCTTTAAAACTTCATCATTGCGCATGTGTTCGGTCTATGGTATTCTAAATTTAATTCCGTAGAAACGGATTTCTGTTACTTCAAGATTCTTCTCTAAGAAAGGAAGGAAAACGAATGAAGATAACAACAAAAGCAAACCCCACAAGGAAAGAGAAAAATAGGAAAACGAATAGATAGAGAAATAAAAGGAAAAGGTGTGAAGAAAAAGAAAGAGAGGGAAAGGGGTGAACAGGGTAAAAAAAAAGGAAAACGTGAGGAAAAAGAAAAGAAGAGAGAGGAATGGACAGGACAAGAAAAGGAAAACAATTGAGGTAAAAGAAAGAGAGGAAAACGAATGAACAGGGCATTGTAAGGAAAACATGTGAGGTCAAAATGGAGAGGAGGGAATGGACTGGCCAAAAGAAGGAAAACCTGTGAGGTAAGGAAAGGAAGAGGAAGAAATGGACAAGGAAACAAAAGGAATATTTGTGAGGTAAAAGAGAGGAATGGAAAGGAATGAACATATCAAAAAAAGCAAACCCCACAAGGAAAGAGAAAAATAGGAAAAAGAATAGATAGGGAAATAAAAGGAAAAGGTGTGAAGAAAAAGAAAGGGAGAGAAAGGGGTGAACAGGGTAAAAAAAAGGAAAACATGTGAGGAAAAAGATTTGAAGAGAAAGGAATGGATAGTGCCACAAATGG
Source organism: Acanthosepion pharaonis (assembly GCA_903632075.3). Classification (NCBI taxonomy): domain Eukaryota; kingdom Metazoa; phylum Mollusca; class Cephalopoda; order Sepiida; family Sepiidae; genus Acanthosepion; species Acanthosepion pharaonis. The sequence goes on along the minus strand of CAHIKZ030000906.1, from coordinate 504,037 downwards.
AAAACAATTGAGGTAAAAGAAAGGAAAGAAAACGAATGAACAGGACATTGTAAGGAAAACATGTGAGGTAAAATTGGAAAGGAAGTGAATGTACTGGACAAAAAAAGAAAACATAAAAGGTAAGCAAAAGAAAGGAAAGGAAATAGACAGGGCAAGAAAAGGAAAACAACTGAGGTAAAAGAAAGGGAGGGAAAGTAATGGACAGTGCCACAAAATGAGAAGAATTGAGATGAAAGAAAGGGAGGAAACCGAATGAACAGGGCATTGAAAGAAAAATGTGTGAGGTAAAAAAAAAAGGGAAAGGGGGGGGGGTATAGACAGGGTGAAAAAAGGAAAACGTGAGGAAAAAGAAAAGAAAAGAACGGAAGGGACTGGGCAACAAAAGGAAAAGGTATGGGGGGAAAAGAAAGCAAGGAAAATGAATGAACAGGGCTTCAAAGGGAAAACATGTGAGGTAAAAAAAGCAATGAAAATTGATGGGTAGAGCAACAGAAGGAAAACATGTGAGGTAAAAAAAAGCAATGAAAATTGATGGGTAGAGCAACAGAAGGAAAACATGTGAGGTAAAAAAAAAGCAATGAAAATTGATGGGTAGAGCAACAGAAGGAAAACATGTGAGGTAAAAAAAAAGCAATGAAAATTGATGGGTAGAGCAACAGAAGGAAAACATGTGAGGTAAAAAAAAGCAATGAAAATTGATGGGTAGAGCAACAGAAGGAAAACATGTGAGGTAAAAAAAAAAGCAATGAAAATTGATGGGTAGAGCAACAGAAGGAAAACATGAGGTAAAAAAAAAAAAGCAATGAAAATTCATGGGTAGAGCAACAGAAAGAAAACATGTGAGGTAAAAAAAAAAGCAATGAAAATTGATGGGTAGAGCAACAGAAGGAAAAACATGTGAGGTGAAAAAAAGCAATGAAAATTGATGGGTAGAGCAACAGAAGGAAAACATGTGAGGTAAAAAAAAGCAATGAAAATTCATGGGTAGAGCAACAGAAAGAAAACATGTGCGGTAAAAAAAAAGCAATGAAAATTGATGGGTAGAGCAACAGAAGGAAAACATGTGAGGTGAAAAAAAAATGAAAAAATTGATGGGTAGAGCAACAGAAGGAAAACATGTGAGGTAAAAAAAAAAAGCAATGAAAATTGATGGGTAGAGCAACAGAAGGAAAAACATGTGCGGTAAAAAAAAAATAAGCAATGAAAATTGATGGGTAGAGCAACAGAAGGAAAACATGGAAAAAAAAAAGCAATGAAAATTCATGGGTGAACAAAAAAGCAATGAAAAATTGATGGGTAGAGCAACAGAAGGAAAAACATGTGAGGTAAAAAAAAAATGAAAATTGATGGGTAGAGCAACAGAAGGAAAACATGTGAGGTAAAAAAAAGCAATGAAAATTGATGGGTAGAGCAACAGAAGGAAAACAGAAAAAAAAAGCAATGAAAATTGAAAACAGAAGGAAAACATGAGGTAAAAAAAAAAAGCAATGAAAATTCATGGGTAGAGCAACAGAAAGAAAACATGTGAGGTAAAAAAAAGCAATGAAAATTGATGGGTAGAGCAACAGAAGGAAAACATGTGAGGTGAAAAAAAAAGCAATGAAAATTGATGGGTAGAGCAACAGAAGGAAAACATGTGAGGTAAATGAAAAGGGAGAAAAAGAAATGGACAGGGCAACAAAAAGAAAAGAATTGAGATAAAAGAAAGGGAGGAAAACGAATGAACAGGACATTGTAATGAAAATATGTGAGATAAAAATGTAGAGGAAGGGAATGGACTGGGCAAAAAAGGAAAGCAAGTATGGTAAGAAAAGGAAGAAATTTGTGAAGTAAAAGAAAGGAATGGAAAGGAATAGACAGGGCTACAAAATGAGAAGAATTGAGATGAAAGAAAGGAAGGAAAACGAATAAACAGGGCAATGAAAGAAAAACATGTGAAGTAAAAAAAAAAGGAAAGGAAGGGTATAGACAGGGTGAAAAAAAAAGGAAAACATGTTAGGAAAAAGAAAGGATGGAAAACGAATGAACAGGGCATCAAATGGAAAACATATGATATAAAATAAAGGAAAGGTAACGAAAGGACATGATAACAAAATAGAAGCGTGCGAGTTGTTAGAAAGCAACAAAAAGGAATGAATTGTACAACAAAACGAAATATGTGAAGATAAGAAAGAAAGGGAAACTTATGAAGAGGGACAATAAATGAAAACCTGTGAAGAAAAAGAATGGAAGATTAAGGAATGAATAAAGAAAGAAAATGAAAACTTTCTCAGCAAAACAAAAGGAAACTTAAAATAAGGACACAAATAACAACGTGTGATTAAAAAAATGGGATAGAAAGAAAACAATTGAAATTGCAGGCAAAAGAAAAACGTGAGAGGTATAAAGAAATGAATGAAAGAGTGATTAAAGAAACAAACGGAAAACTTTTTCTATAAAAGTTTTAAAAAGAATGAAAAGGAAACGAATTAATCATAATACGAAGTAAAACCAGCGAGGAAAAAAAAGAAGGAAGGAAAATGAATCAATAATGAAAAAAAGGAAAAGTTTTGAGTGAAAAAAAGAAAGGAAAGGAGATAAATCAATAAAGGAACAAAAGGAAAACGTATGAGTAAAAATTAAGGAAGGGAATCGAATGAACAACAAAAGGAAAATGTTCGACGAAAAAAAAAAGAAGTGGAAGGAAAAGGGCAAAAAATATAAAACGTATGAGGAAAAAGAAAGAAAGGTAATCGAATGAAAAGAACTTGAATATACAAAATGTTGGTAGTAAAGGAAAGAATGCGAAAAAGAATAGAAAAAAGTGGGAAAGTATGTGTTTCGTTTGAGTATCCGACATCCATATTCACCTGGGACGCAATTGTTGATTTACGGACTATGATCTGCGTGAATTTAATTTTACCGCGATTTTTTTTCTTTCTTAAATATCTTGTGGTTTACTGTCGGACTGAAACCTCAAGATTAAGCTATAATTTAAACACGATTTGAAAGCGATAAACCTCTACCCATCCTTTCATTCTCTTTTCTCGTCCAATCTTTAATTTACTCTCTATTCTTCCCCCGTTTCCCTTTCACATCATTTTACATTCTTTTTCTTTATGGATCCTTGGACCGCGTTTTCTTTGCTCAACGAATTGAAAATTTATGTATGCATTCAACAACAAAGATTGTATAGTTTTGTCTTCTTTCGTTTAACTTTCAATTTTAGTAGTGCGAGAAAGGGTGGGAAATTTAGTTTATGCCGTAGGTCATTTTTTCTTCTCTTTTTTTTTCCCTAATTTTCTCTGATGAACCCTGGAAGAATAATTGGAAAAGAATGCTTTTAATCTCAAAGAAATCTTATCTTTTCAGTGACTTGCAGTTGTGGCGGCGTTATTTTTGTTAATAGACTTCACAGCGATAAAGCCGCAGATGGAGCTGATAACATTAGATGTCTTTTTTTTTTACTTTTTGTCACAGATAAGAGAAATCTCATGTATCTTTTTTTAAAATTTGCACGTGATAATCTTTGATTGCAGAACAAAATAATATATTTTACAATACAGTTGCGAGTAAAACAAAAAAAAACAATAAAATACAAATAAACTTCCTAAAAATTAATTAATTTACTTTTTACTAAGAAGTCGTTAGGTTTCAAAAATGTATTTTCAAGTGTAGCATTTTGGTCATTCGAGTCAACGCATTCACACTTTTTGTACTTGATAATTTTTGCCACGTTGACAGCAGAACGAAATAATATATTTTAAATACAGTTGCGGGCAAAAAAATAAATAAAAAAAAAACAAAAAAAACAATGAACCATGTTCCTAAAAATTAATTTGTTTCGTTCTTACTAACAAATTAATTTTTAACAAATTTTAAATTTGTTAGTTTTCACACATGTACTTTCAGGTGTGATATTTTGGTCATTCAAGATTGTAGTGGTAAGTTGACGCATTCACATTGATATATTACGAAAGGATATATACAAATCTGAAAATAGGGCATACAAAAATTATGAGCAGTTTGACTTAATCTCATAGTAAAATTCTTCACATATTAAGATACGCATGTATATTTCTCATGTTGTATATACCAAAACACAGATTTTATAAAGTTTGGAGCTCCCAACTTGACAATTTAGTATAATGGGGAGACTAAGTGTAGTGGATTCCGGGGATGGAATCCTGCACATATAAATAAACAACGCCAGCAATTGAAATAGAAAAATATGTGTAGTAAACGTAAGAATACAAACTTGAAGTGAAGATTAGTAGATCCGGAATGCGGGTTAGTAGAAAAGTATATTTACAAGTCTCTGTAATGGAAGCCGTAATTATCTCTCTTTCTGGACTCTCGTATAACTGTGGGTGAACACCCTTTCTCGGCGTTTTTGTCACGCTATCTCTCCGTAGTATAAATATAATTTGGATGAGTCTGGTAACGTTACAGTAATGGTAATATTAGCTGTTACCTTATATGGAAAAATTCGGCATTCATTGACTGAGTCCCCAATACTATTTTCGGTTAAAATTTATAAAATATTTCTAAATCTGAGAAAATAACTTTAAACTAATATCGCTTTCCAGTGATGATGAAGGTTTCCTTCCTAACGTTTTATTTGAAGTAATATGGAACGTAATCATCTTGACTATGTCATTACTTTCTCTTCGAGTTACATATGCTATCCATTTTAGTTGTTGCTGCTGTTGAAAGTCCTTAAATTATGTGGTTTTCGTTATTTAGTACAGTTCGTTTATGATCCTGTAGCGTTAATCCACATATTTCCAAAAAAGATAATCCACGCTAAAACTTACACGCTTCATTTTTAACCACTGATCTGAGTAAGCAGTTATAAAGAAATGACAGATTAGGTTTTTTTTCGAATTTATGGAAAAGAGATAAAAGAATGTGTGTGTGTGTGTGTGTGTGTGTGTGTGTGTGTGTGTGTGTGTGTGTGTGTGTGTGTGTGAAAAATATATAGAAAATAGGAAAGAACTCGTTAGGTAAATAATCCAAAGTTCTTTAGTATTTTTGTAATTTTAAAAAATAATGCTCGATACAAAAGCAGAGCATAAATATAATTAAATTTTTAAAATATGATTTGAAACACGTTACATAAGAGTTCTCATGTTTCGGCTCTTGTTTTGAAACATGAGAACTCTTATGTAGCGTGTTGAATCATATTTTTTAAATAAATAATTATATATATATATATATATATATATATATATATATATATATATATATATATATATATATTTGTGGCAATAAAGTCACTATACAGTTACTTATAATAAAAAGCAAAGCACTGAAGCAGGTGACTTGCATTTCAAACAGTATCAAATTAATTTATTATTGTTTACCATAGCATTTTATTGTTATTAACCAGAATTAAGCAGAACCATTTTAATAATAAATTTCTGCACTATTGATTAATTGCTTTGTCTTAATTGTTATTGTAAGGAACTGTATAGAGTCTTACGTATTTGCACCTCACGATTGCAGCAACTGCATGATACTCCGTGTCATGCTATCGACGTTAGATATTACTTGTAGGTCTGTCTCATAAAACTGAGCACTCTATTTATAACAACTGTGGAAGAAATATATTTATACGTACGTAAAATCTATCTATCTATCTTTATATATATATATATATATATATATATATATTTGGTTGGATTGTGTTAGCTCTATCTCTGATATTGAGCGCTTTCTAATAAGTACCGCGCATATAATATATAAATAATTATACATATATATATTTATTTATATTTATATACACTTTTCACATATATATATATATATATATATATATATATATATATATATATATATATATATATTTTATTAAAAAAAAATTATAACACTAAATATGCATAAAATCACTACAAAAATAGCCATTTTATTTCATAAAATAAAAAGTTTTTATTTTTATTCTTCAACATCATCAGATTGATAAGACAAAAGATTTTGTTGAAACAAAATGGCTATTTTTGTAGTGATTTTATAATTTATTTATCTTATAAATTTTTTTTTTCATAAAAAAATAATTATATCTGTTCTACTTTGTATTGAGCACTCTTTTTAAGAATAGTAATTGTTGGTTATTGAATTCATTCTGTATACACAATTATATACTTAGGTATATATATATATATATATATATATATATATATATATATATATATATATATATATACGGATATTACAGATGAAGAAAGGAACATTATTCTGTATGAAAAAATCGGTACTTATACATAAAGGTGAGGAATGGATTAAGAATTTACGACCAATTTGACATCACAATGGGATCACTAGACTCAGCTGAGTCTTCTGATCTCATTGGTCTTTTATATTATACAACCTTACAGTCGCACTATGATATTAATACAAATGACATTGGTTTGTACAGAGACGATGGACTTATGGTTATTAGAAACTTAACTAACTTCAAAATAGATAGAATTAGAAAGTTATTATATAAAGAATTTAAAAGCATGGGCTTAAAAATTACGGTTAGTACTAAATTAAAAAAGTGGACTTCCTAGATATAACATTAGATCTAAATAAAAATGCATACACACCTTATAAAAAAACCAACACCAATCCTTTATATATTCACCCTAAATCAAATCACCCCCCATCTATAATTAAACATATACCGTTATCTATCAGTAATCGAATTCGTACAAATTCAGCAAATGACAAGATTTTCGATGAGCATATCAATTCCTATAATAAGGCTCTAAAAGAGAGTGGCTACAAAAACCCAAAACTCACTTATATAAAAAATGAAAATGGAAAGCATAGAAAAAACAGATGTAGAAAAATTATTTGGTATACTCCCCCATACAACCAAATGGTAAAAAACAAATTAGGACATAAATTCGTCGCATTAATAGTCAAGCATTTTCCTAGTGACTATTTTCAATAAAAACACACTAAAATTGAGTTATAGCTGTACAGAAAACTTAGAAAAAATCATTAAGAACCATAATGCTAATATCTTAAATAAACACTTATACCAAAACAAAAAAAAATTAGACAATGGAAAAATAAAGATAAAAACTGATGGAAATAAACAAAAACTATGTAACTGTAGAAACCCTCATAATTGCCCTCTACAAAATAAATGTTGCACGGAATCATTAATATACCAATGCAATATCTCTTCGATTGAAAGTCCTGAAAACATAAAAATATATATAGGTTGCACTAGCCATGAATTAAAAAAAAGATTCAACCAACATCAAACTTTATTTAGAATAAATAAATATAAAATTCAGACATCTCTCTCAAAATACTTCTGGCATCAGTAAAATGGAAGTTAATAAGAAAAGCTAGAATATGTAGGTCATTGAACGACCCATGTCCTTTGTGCATACACGGGAAACTATATATTACTAAGTTTATAAAAAATAAAAATTTACTGAATCAGAGAAATGGAATAGCTATTATATGCCGTCATTGTCAAAAATTTTCCTTAAATAATATTTAAAAATTTAAAAATAAAAATAAATTTAAAAAGAAAAGGGGGGCAATCAGGTAGTATACATACTTATATTTAACATGAAAAATAATTTTATATACTATAAGTAATTATATTACATTTACTTGTTTTTTTCTTTATAAAAAAAAAAAAAAATTGGAATAACAGTGAAAAATATTTTAAAGTTGCTATTTAAAATTGTAGTTAAAACGATTTTAACCTAAGCATCTTTTAAAAAATTGCAATTAAATAAAATGTATACTAACCTAAACACCTCTAAAAAAAGTACTACCGGCAATTAAATGAATCCAATAAAACACCTACTGAAAAATGAAATTATAACGAAATCTAGATGATGTAGGCCTGTGAACGACCCATGTCTTTTGTACAAACGTATGAAACTTTATTACTTAGTTTATATATATTTAAAATAAATAAATAAATAAATTAATAAATAAAGTTTACTAAATCTGAGAAATGAATTAGCTATTTTTCCAGTAAGTGCCATAAATATTACTTAAATAATATTTAAATATAAAAGTTTAAAAATCGTAATATACATATACTTTGATATGGAAAAATAATTTTACTTAATATAAGTAATTTCAAATACATTTCCTTCTGTTATAAAGTAATATAGTCTATTAAAAATAACAATGTAAATATTTGTAATTAAAATTGTAGTTAAATAAAATGATTTCTAACCTAAACTTCTTTTACTTAGTACTACACGCGCTTTAAAGAATCCAATAAAAAACCTATAGTAAAATAAAATTAATATGAAATGCCAGAAGATGTAAGCTTATGAATGACCCATGTCCTTTGTACTTACATGAGAAACAATATATTACTTGGTTTATATATATAAAAAATAAAAGTTTACTAAATCAGTAAATTAAGTAACTATTTTTGCCGTCATTGTCATAAATTTTACTTAAAAAAAATGTACCCTAATATACATACTTATACTTGATGTAAAAATAATCCTACATAATATAAGGGATTCTAATACATTTGACTATTCATAAAAAAATATAGTATAATAAAAATTAAAAATGAGAATATTTCAAATCGTAGTTAAATAAAAAGTATTCTAATCTGAACACTACCGAAAATCTTTAAATTTACAAATAGGAAAGAAAAAAAAAAGCCGTAAGAATTTTTTGCCGTTAACAATAAATTTTTAAAAAATCCAGACGATATGCATTCAACGGATGTCAGTTCTCATTGAAAAGTACATCCCTACCCCTTACCAAAATGTAGCTAATAACCGATACAATGATACAGACATAAGGAAAACCCAGACAACCCTTGTCCAATTGAAGTAGATTTATCTGTAACCATGGAAACGTGATTTTAGCTGTGTCTTTAAAACCCAGTAATTTTAAAAGTTACTCCAAAATTCGCTTGAGGATGAAATGGAACTAATGTCTTTAATTTAATTGCAAAATTAAATTCGTGGCTTTTAGCTTCCATTTTTGAAACATGGTTAGAACTGTGTAGCGGGAAAAAACATATTTTAAATCAATTAATTTATAATATTAATGCTCTGTAAATTTACATTGAGCACTATTTTGTAAAAATAAAAATATCTATAAGAACACCTGATTATATATCTTACTGTTCTTGCTTTTATTTAAATACATATATATATATATATATATATATATATATATATATATATATATATATATATATATATATTAACAGTATTACTCACTTGAAAAAACTCAACTTGTATACACGTGAGTACAAATTGGTACCCGAGGAAAAAATTGAAAGTAAAAAAAGAAACAATTAAACACATCAGAACAAGGCGAAAAAATCGTCAAGTGTCTTAAGTCTTTAGTCCAAAGAAAATAAAAACCTAGCGAGTATAAAGACAAGGAAAACGTAGAGGGCTCAATACGCTAAGTAGAGTGGTAAATAGAATAAATTGAACAGAGCCAGCCAAACCTTCCTAGACTGGCTACCCTGAAGATCCGTTTAGGTGAAACCTAGGTAAGTTTGGCTGACTCGTTGTTATTTTTATATATATATATATATATATATATATATATATATATATATATATATATATAATTAATTTAATGAAAAACAGACCATTTTATATACCATTTCAATAATTTATTTCACCAAAATCTTTTTAAATTTTTTATCATCAGGTAACACTTGCAACTTATTGTTGAAGTGTTACCTGATGATCCGAAATCTTTTTAAAAGGATTTTGGTGAAATAAATTATTGTAATGGTACTTATAGTGGTCTGTTTTTCATTAAATATTAGCTCTGTTCTTCACATTGAGCTCAGGATTTAATCCTCCTTGATTTACCAATTCGGTTTACCAAATTCTTCATAAATTAAATATATATATATATATATATATATATATATATATATATATATATATATATATATATGAAGAAAGTTGAAAGACCGTATGTATAACATAAATCAAGAGGACAAACAAAAGCATTTGGATTTACCGCGAAAAAGAATGGCAAGATAATCCTAACAAAATAATTTTGAATTTGTATTCCTCCATCCAACACTTTGACACTAAAAGGGTTCATACTAAGTACTGGTTAGCTTTAAATTTAAATATATGAATAGTGGCTGCTAAATTATGCATGCCTTATTAAACTCGGGTCATGTTCTTAAAACAACCTTGTCATATCTATCTTTTTATATTGATGTCATGCATGGTGCCAAACCTGTTTATATATATATAAACTATCAGATGTATACAATTACTTTCTCGGGTCGATGGTTAAAATGGTTTTGAGCGAGTGAAGCATGTGGATATTTGAACCTTGTGGACCTGTGCTACTGAATCAAAAACAAAAATTACACCAAATAATCAGAAACCACATCATTTGAGGACCTTACTCTTATGAAAAGCAAAATGAAAATAATATCATAAACAAGATATTGATATTTCACACTACTTCAAATAAAATATTACCCAGGTACCGCCCATCAATGCTGGAAAGAGTAACAGTTAATGAAATTGATAAACCTATTTTCCTGAAAAGTTCTTTTAAGAGAAAGATTTTAGAAATTGCAATAGCAATAGTACTGTTTACTTGGTCAATGAATGTCGGATTTTTTCTTCATAAGCAAAAAACTGATATTGACTTTTACTATTACCCCATACGTAAAATTTGATATAAATAACATTCATTATCAATTTTAACCTATTTATGATAGTAAATTATTTTTATCCAAAAGGTTACAATGATTCGAAAGTACAATCGTCAAATACAGCATGATCAAGAGAGCAAACCTTTTATATTTAGTTTGATGATCTTTTCCTAAATTACTCGGGTAATATGTATTTTTTTATTATTATCTTGTAAGAGTAGTACGACTTTACGATTAACCAATGACGAGCGATTTTTCTGCAAACTTTTTTTAAAGTTACTCACAAAAATACTCCTCCGCATGAAATAAAAATTCCTTTTGTTTTAAAGCTTCATCATATATCAGTAAACAAAGGCTTAACTTTTTCGGATGCAGTCCTTGTTTGACGTCAGATTTTACTTAGATAACATTTTTTTTATTATTGATGATGATTCTACACAGGTAATGTTTTGTAATAACGTTAATATTCTATGACAAATAGAGAGCAACTCTTTGATTAACCTTAGAAGCACTCAGATGATAAAGTATCCAATAACTTTCCTTTGATTTTCTCAAGGTATTTTATTATCAAAGTATGTCTTGTATTGAAATCTTTTGCTAATTCTTGTGAAGTTGCTTAATGTTTTACCGCAGTTAGAATCTACAAAAGCTCAATATTGATAGAAATTTGATCGATCGGAATCTTCGAAAGAAACATTTTCAGATCGAAACTCGCCTGTACGGATACTTAAGGCATCATTTTCATAGCCAAAACGATTTTTTTCAGTGCTGACAAAAATAATGTTTCTCCGAATGAAACGAAAAATTTGTTTTGCTTTAACATATGAATAGGCGACAGGACTGAAAGACAATTTCCAACGTGGAACTATTGACAAATATGCTGTCAAAAAAATTAAAAAAAAAACTGCAACGGAAGTAGAGAGATTACACAGGCAGATTGAAAGATAGCAACAACAGGATTCTACACATGTTTCCTCAACATCGGATATCTTTCCACTAATGTCTTCCCGTGAAGAAACAACCGATAACAGTTTTGAGCCAGTACACAGTCTAGGAGAATTTACAGTCTCTAGATATAGCATGGAACTTATTAAGGATGATGTATCTTCCAACTATGGGACATGGCTTTCTAATGCCTTTTTATTAGTCCTACAAAATATGAGCTTTCTTCTTTCTAGACTCAACTTAAAGGACATAGTCACTGATAAGTCAAAACAAGACAGGGAAAAGTCAAGATTAAACGTAACTACCCATCAGAAGCATGTTCAAAACCATGAAAATATCATCTTCATTGGTGTTAATTGAAAATTGATAAAGACACCTTGCAATACAAAAATATTACAAAGGGAAACAGCAAAAAAAGACATTAAGAAAACCAAATGACCAAAGCGCTAATTGATTTTCACTCCAAATGGACAAGGAAGGTAGATATCTCACCCACATTCCTAACATCGGTGTAACTAGTTTTGTTATAGCAGAGGATATTGCTGCTGTTATTGAAGAATTCAACAGCGTAAATTCTATAAAAGGTAGTTCTTGTAGACAACACCATTGCAAACACAGGTGTGAGGCAGCACTAGGGAAAAAGATAATTAAAAGTTAGTTGCACGCCATTGGCTGTTCACTTCATCAAAATGAACTTCCATTTGAAGCCTTTTTAAATACATTGAAGGAACTAAAAGAATACCTACTACTATAATTAGACGTCTATGGAAACTTTGCGAAATGATTTCCAGAATTTGTTCCATGTGGAATTTAACACTATCAATAGCCATCTAGATAATTTCTATCTTACTGTAGGGGCAATGGAAGATTTAAGTGGTGACCGAAGACTAGAATATGCAGCAATAATTTCTCGAGGGAAAATGGACCCTAGATTTTCTGCTTGGAACATTGTATCTCTAAATCAAGCAAGATTAATCAGGTTAATGCATATACGGACCGGAGCTGTCTATCCACCAGCACTCTATGATAAATTGTATAGCCATTAATAATTGAAATATATGCAGTTAGTCGATTTGAAATTAAAAGGAATAATAAATTCCATAACCGTATTTCTTCAACATGATCCAGAGAATAAATCAGCTTCAAAAAATATAGACCACAAAATATTTGTTATACTCGATACTCTAGTCAAAGTTGATTACCTTCTTATAAAATAGAGTTTACGAACCTACACTTACAGAAGATTTTTCAGGTAAACAAATGCAGGTGGCTTTAATAAATAGAACACTAGAGTTTCCAAATTTACCTGCACATTCGCATGGTGTGGAAAGAAAAGTTAAATTAACTAAGGAAGCTTCAGAAATTTATATGGACAAGAAGGAAGGGACAAATACATTATTCTTAAATAAATGTGCCATCAAATAACACCTGTATTTACTTCAAAGGGAAATTATACAATTTACCTATATTATGATGTAATATGTTACATACAGTGCAGTAGTTTTAGTGTGATTTTGAATAGACAATTTAAATTTAAGAGATTTTGTCTTCTAATTTGTGACCTAGCAGTATTATAGTGTTATATACACTTTTAGATTTTGTTTTTATTAAATATAACATAACAAATCTTATTGATTGGCCTTTTTTGCAATCTTTTACAATTTTATAGTTTTCACTTATCGAATACAGTAAAACATTGTATATTTTGCTAGCGAGGATTCATAATTAGAATTCAGAATCTAATGTAAAAGATATCAACTTTATTCGAATTTATTCTTGAAATAGTAAAATTTTGAATTCATTTCGTAAGCAAAAACCTGTGAAATTTAGGTATTTCTGTACATGTTTTCAGATCTTTAAAACTAGATGTCCAAGTACTGATAAAATCTAGGAATCTAATGTCTGGTGTCAGCACTTTTTATATTAAACCTCAGCTTTTGCATCAAGTGCAATGTAAATTTTCTAAAAACGTGAATAATGGTTTCGTTTGCTTTGTTTTATTACATATCAACCTCAATATGTTATTTAATGGCAACAAAATTTTTATTGCTGGCAATACTTTCTTTTCAAAAATGTATTGCTGGTAATATTTTTCCTTCAAAAATCTATTTCTGGTAATATTTTTTTCAAAAATGTATTCTTTTAAATTACTGGTAATAATGCAATGCTGGTAACAAATTTTTCCTTCAGAAATTTATTGCTGGTAATAATTTCTTACAAAGTATTACACTTTCATAGTATTTTGACGCCAGTTTGGGGTTACCTATTTGCCCATAGCGGAACCCTAACAAGTGCTACTACTACCTCGGACCAGGGTGGACCCGGGGAACACCAGCAATTAAGAGGTGGCCCCACGCTCCTCAAAACCTCCCGATCAGAGGCCTTGATGTTGGACGTAGTTTATCGTCATACCCAGGATGCGGATGTAGTTTATCGTCATACCCAGGATGGGGATGTAGTTTATGGTCATACACAGGATGTGGATGTAGTTTATCGTTATACAAACAATGTGGATGTAGTTTATCGTCATGCCCAGGACGCGGATGTAGTTGATCATCATACCCAGGATGTTGATCGCCATACCCAGAACACAAATGTAGTTTATCGTCATACAAAGTACATGGATGTAGTTTATCGTCATGCCCAGGACGCGGATGTAGTTGATCGTCATACCCAGGACACGGATGTAGTTTATGGTCATACCCAGGATGCGGATGTAGTTTATCGTCATACCCAGGACGTGGATGTAGTTTATGGCCATACCCAGGACGCTGATGTAGTTTATGGTCATACCCATGACGCGGATGTAGTTTATCTTCATACCCATGACGCGGATGTAGTTTATCGTCATACCCAGGAGGCGGATGTAGTTTATCTTCATACCCAGAAGTGAATAATGGGTATGCTTGGAAGTAAGTAGCCATGCAGTAGATGATAAATCATGTTGATTTGCTTTTAAGTTGAAACAGTTTTGATGTGCTACAAAGCTCTTAGCATATACCTTTTTCTGAAACCTGAGCAAATGAACAATATTCTGATTTTTTGGTAAAGCTTCTTGGTTGACAGGATATTTTTCAAGACCTTCTTATATTTTCTCAAAATAATTTCCTTTCTTATCAATGCATTTAAACCAATAATTATCTACTTTGATTTTAATCAAAGAGTAAAAGTATCAATAATTTCAATAATATAACTGTGTCAGGCTATAAACTTATTTATGCCCTGTGCATACTACCACTGAATCCTCCTACCGTGTGGGGGGAACTAGAATGATTGGGGTTCCTGTGCAGTGCTTTGTGACCCTTGCTATCTTATCAGCATTTGCTTTTTTCTACCTACATTTATTTATATTACAATTTAAACTAACCACAATTGACTATTAAAGGATGAAAAATTTATTAATCTAATTTTTGATATCAGTACTTACCATATCAATGCCTATCTATTGCATCAAACCTCAGCTATCACAACGAGTGCAATGTTGATTTTTTTAAATATAGGTAAAAATCAAGCCGCGTAATGATCATCACCAATCTGTATCACGTTTACACCCAGCCAATGGGATTATGACAAGTATGTGGCCAGTGGAAAGATCGAAGGTGGATTCAGGGAAGAGATAATAACAAGCAAACAACATGAATTATTAGATAGAGTGGAATTTATTTTGTTTTGTTTTTTGTTTTTCTTTCCGAAACGCAGAACCTGCCCATCGGCCTTCCAAAATGCAGTCATTTAGTAATGCATTCAGTAGTAGTACATCGCCGCGACGACCATAACAAGTTGCAGGACCGGTGAGAATGCGAAACAATGTTTTTAAAGTTTTTGATTTTCTACCGTACAGAAGGATGGTGATTTTCTAAGCATAGATGTGACACAAGGCCAAAAGTACGGGGTACCGAATGAGACAAGTATGCTAAACATTACACCACGTCTAGGTTTCCACTACAGCAGTTTTTAAAAAAAATGCAGTTTCTCTTAAGACAAACCTTTGAATATGATGATTAAATGATTTATGAAATAAAAATAAACCTGTAATCTTTTGTCAGACATATAGATAGTAAATGAGGTAATTTTAACAGTAATAATAGTAACAACAACAACAACAATAATAATAGTAGTAATAATAATAATAACAACAACAATAATAACAACAACAACAAGATTAATAATAATAATAATAATAATTGATATTGAAATCAAAATCTCAAAAATGTGGCACATGGGAACATCAATAATCCCTGTTCTATTTGGAGCCCTAGGATTGGTTGGAAAATATTCCAATAGACCAATTGAAGGGATCCTTGGAAGCCCATGCCTTAAAGAAATAAAAAAAAATGTTCTCACCAGTACAGCGCACACCTTTGTCTATGAATTTTTTTTTTTCTGTGGAAAACATCATGATGCCATTTCTAACCTTAGGTCCCTAGGCGGGATCCGGAAAGAAATGAGTACGTATCAGAAATCAAAGGAAATAATAATAATAATAATAATAATAATAATAATAATAATAATAATAATTTTTTACAAAACCGCAACAATCGGTCTTCAATGATACCTGGAAACTACAGAAGGCTGGATGATGATCTGTGTTAAAAACATGAAAGAAACAAGACACTTTATTCAATAATAAAGAAAGCTAAAGGAATCAAAAAAGAATTTCAAATGGGCGAAGAAATGCAAGTAAAACATAATACAACTACTGAAGTGGCAAAGAACTTAAGAAAGCAAAGGCAAAGGCAATCGACCAGATACAGAAACGAAAGTACGACAAACCTCATCACGGTTAATATTCTGCCCATATCAGACGAGCTTATATAGACAAACCTCGTACCCATCAGTAGCAACGTAGTTCAGGGTTAAAAGTTGAAACCAAAGGTTTTTATTCTTGCTGCAAAGGAGCAATGCTTGCTAACTAGAAATTACCAAGCTCACATAATGAAAAATTGTGTTAGCCCAAAATTCAGATTTGTGATAAATATCCAGAAACAATTGTCCATCTTGTATCAGGTTACACGGTATTGGCACCCACTGAATATAAAACACCAGCATGACAGAGTGGGCCAATATCTGCATTGGAAAACTTTTACAGAAAGGAAACTGCAAGAAACTGATATGAACGTCACGCAGACCCGGTTACGAAGATAGGATATGTAACAAATCTATGGGATTTTACAATAGACACATACAGAACAATCTAAGCTAATCGCTTAGAGATCATGATCAAAGAACACAAGAACAGAATGTACCTTATTATTGATATGGAAGTACCTATAGATTGTAATGTATCTTTGAAGATCTTCCAAAAAAATATCATAATATAAGTATCTTGAGGTGAAAATCTCGGGAATGTGGCGCATAAGAACATCAATAATTCCATTTTTAGTTGAAGCAACTCACATTGATTGGCAAAGGTTCCGATAGACTTATTGACGGAACCCGGTGAGGCTATACCTTAAAGAAATACCAAAAATTGTAATCACAAATACAGCTCACGCATTTTTTAAATTGGTATCACCCCAAGCAAGGCAATAGAGCCACTAATCCACGCAAGGAGTTATAGGGTGTGGATAAATTAGGAACAGAAACATTAGTCTTGAGTAAAAAGAAAAAAAGAACTACCAGGAGGACGTTAGATAGCGATTGATATTTCATTTCATTTTTTGCAGATTAAAGTTGGTTGGAAAGCATGAGCCGAAAGAGAGTTCCAGAAGCGAGAAAAGAAACTGCCAGCATAGAATTTATGGCTACATCTTGCTAGCTGAACTGTAAATTGATGAGATCTCACCGTCAATCTAGTATTGCGCTTAAATTCAAAATGTCTGGGTACCATAGCAAAGAGCTCAACTGAACAATTACCTTGAAAGTATTTATAAAAAAATATCCGCGACATTACGGCGGTGGGCAAGTGACTGAATCCTTATGAAGGAGATCCAGGCAAATAGCATGGGGGTACAGGACCATATATAACCGAAATATTCCAAGCATAGACGAATGGCAGGCATATAGATTCCGGAGAGAAAAATTGTCTCACCAGACAGAGTGAACCGACTTTCTTAGCAGCTGATCTAGCAATGGATTCAATATAGTCTTTCCACTTCATGTCAGCGGAGGAAGTTAGCACTAGAAGGCGCAACGCGTCACTTTCCTGGGGGATAACTTCAGGCATATAGATTCCGAAGGAGAAAAATTGTCTCACCAGACAGAGTGAATCGACTTTCTTAGCAGCTGGTCTAGCAATGGATTCAATATAGTCTTTCCACTTCATGTCAGCGGAGGAAGTTAGCACTAGAAGGCGCAACGCGTTACTTTCCTGGGGGATAACTTCAGCCATGTAGCTGGAAGGCAGAGAGGGGTCTTTCAGATTATTAATAGAGAGAAGTTTAATTTTGGAGGCGTTAAAATTAACAAGCCATCTTTTGCCCCAATTAAGAACGGTTTTGTATCTCAGTGGCCATTTTGACCTTGTCGGACTGATCGGCCTTATTGTAGCATGGAAGCAGGAGTAAATGGTATTGTCGTCAGCGTACATTCCTAATTGAGAGCTGATATCATCGCTAAGGTCATTAATGAAGATTTAAAACGGCGTAGGACCAAAGATGGAGCCCTGGGGGACACCCGCGTTAGTACAAAAGGATGTAGACGAGTGGCCGTTCAGGACAACTTTCATTTCACGTTTTGAGAAGAACGATTGGATCAGCTCAAAAATGTGCCCAGAGATACCGTAACTTTTCAGTATGTGGAGAAGACCTGAATACCAGACCCTGTCGAAGACTTTCGAGAAGTCCAATGCTACAGCCCGGGTTTCACCGTTTTTATCTAGAATATCATAGACTCTTTCCATAATAATCGTCAGTATATCAACAGTTGACCGGAGAAATGAAAGCCGTATTGCTTGTCTGAGAAAAGGCTCTGCGATGAGAGATGATGAACCAATTTAGCATTGAATAGGGCGTCTAGGAGGTTTTCAAAAAGAGGTAGATGGCTAATAGGCCGATGGGTCGAACAGGTGACAAGAGATCTTAAAAACAGCAGATGATGACTTTCAGCAGGTAGGAAAGCAGGAGGTAGCGAGGCACACATAACGAAGAGCTTTATCAATGTAAAATGTGTGTGACCTCTCAGGGTTTTTTTGTTTTTGTCTTTTTTAAATGAGTAGCGGAAGGTGTCATGAAGAAGAAGAAGAAGAAGAAGAAGGAGAAGAAGAAGAAGAAGAAGAAGAAGAAGAAGAAGAAGAAATAGGAGGAGGAGGAGGAGGATGGTGATGACAATGACCAAATGTGTAGGCTTTGTGTAGAGAAACAAGATAAGGTCAAACATATAATCAGTTGCAGTAAAATACTGGCACAGAACGTGTGGATGTCCCTATTTGCCTTAACAGGCAGTTGTCCTCTAGTGTAAAAAAAGTATGACTACAACTTATCAGAGAAATGCTATGAGCACGTACCATTGAGAGTAATGGAAGGAGAAGGCAGTCCAGAGATAGTCTGTGATTATGGCTTTCAAACAGATCGATCTATTGAACACCGAAGACCAGATATAGTCGTCCTCAACACAAATGAAAATGAATGTCAAATAAGACATTTGGTCATACCTGCTGATTGAGCAATAAAACAAACAGAAAAGATCGGCAAATACTCTGACCTGAAGGTTGATCTTGCCAGATTGTGCTATATTAACAGTTCTAACGCCAAAAGTTAAGCAGTTTACTTTCTGTTATCCTCTGCTTCACTTGCTTTCAATATGCCATCTGAGTGTTAAATTTTCCACGCCTTCTTTCCTTATATACATTAAAATATATCATCTGTCTTCTTCTGATTGTTAATAACATTTTCATTGTAGTTGCTACTATTTGACACATTCTCTGTCCACAGTAGTCGCGTAGTGTTTTTGAGGTTAGCGTTCCATCTAGAATCCCGGGTTCGAATCTCATCATAGCCGATTAATCAAGGAATTGACTTCTTGATAATATCAACCTCGGGAGACGATTTTATTTATCGGAAAGTGCTTGTAAAATATACTACGATTTGAGGGGGAAAACTTATGAGTTTAAATTTTGTAGACGAAACTAATCGCAACTAAGCTATTCATAGTTAACATGAAGTCACGTCCTTATCTCAGGTAGAAGCTAGAAGCGTATGTCTTATTTGGCACTCTTTGTAGAGAGGATACCTCGACGAACCGAGCAGGGATGTATCGACCTGAAAAGCGCGTGATGACTGAAATAAATTCCACTGAATTCGCAATTTCCCGCAGATAGAAAAAAATGCAGCATGACTGTCTATGAGATTCTCTGCGCAATATTAAACTAAGATCAATAAATATAAAATGCCAACACATAATCGTAATTACTTCGACTAATGTCATGCCTTTGAAGAAAGGCACATACTTCAAAATTTAATCTCAGACACGCACGTCTACATTTATTCAAAATCATTAACATTCATTGTCCCAGTGCTAAATACGGGCTTACGTCCATATCACTTAAAAACATCGGTTCCTGTACATTCATCGAGCCTGGTCAGTAGCTAGATGGCTGAACACTCGAGAATGCTTGGTGCTGTAAGATTAAATGTGAGAGTAGATTAATGGATAATGAATTGTTAATCGGAGAGCAAGTTCCAATTCCAGTTGGGTTCGTTATATTGGCTTATGCATAAATACCTTTAAGAAAGGCATAAATCCACATCTTCTCACCCACATATGGGTTAATTACTACAATTTGCATCACTAAATCATTATTATTCTCCCCAAAAACTTACAATCTAAAATATTTT
Organism: Acanthosepion pharaonis; assembly: GCA_903632075.3. Classification (NCBI taxonomy): domain Eukaryota; kingdom Metazoa; phylum Mollusca; class Cephalopoda; order Sepiida; family Sepiidae; genus Acanthosepion; species Acanthosepion pharaonis. The sequence goes on along the minus strand of CAHIKZ030000906.1, from coordinate 483,700 downwards.
TCTGGCTTTAAATAACCTGCAAAGGGTTGATAATCCGTAGAAAACGAATCATTCAAACAATGAAATAATGATTAGATACTAGGTCTTTTAGATTTATTGTATCACTAAATTATTATTATCTCCGTCCGCCACCCAAATCTTACAATCTAAAAATATTTTCTGGCTTTAAATAACCTGCAAAGAGTTGAAATTCCGTAGAAAACGAACCAATGAATTATCTGTAATAAATGTATAGAAACTAATGTGGCCATAAGGTGAGGGATAAGTTTATATATTCTTTGTAATGTAGAATTGATTCCCCAGTTTATATCCACCTTATAATTTTTTGTATGTTTATCAGATTCTGATTAGGTATGAATTCACCTCTTCCCCTCCCCTCCCCGCCCCAGTAATTTGTTAATTAGTAAAACTTGTATCATTAAACTATTATTATCTCCCTCCGCCACCCAAATCTTACAATCTAAAAATATTTTAAATAATGGTTTAGTTACTGCAATTTGTATCACTAAGTCCTTATTATTCTCCCCAAAATCCTTACAATCTAAAAATATTTTCTGGCTTTAAATAACCTGCAAACGGTTGATAATCCGTAGAAAAACAAGTGTCAAATATGTGATATTGCGCCTCAAAAGAAACACATTAGTTTATCTTGTTTTGTGAATGTGGTAGGAATTTAAATATTCAACTTCTAAGCTATAAATATTCTATTATATGAAAAAAAAGGGGAATAAAACATAGGACAGTTTGAACTAGGGGTTCTTTTATCTAATACTGTAAAATGCTAAAATAACCAAAAGATTAACCTAAGAGATATTCTCTTAAATAGCCATGTCAGATTCAGAATCTCATATGGATATCCTGCAAGGCGAAAAACTCGTTCAAAAATGTCTAAACTGCTAGCAATATACAGCCGTTTTATAAGAATAAGAACTAAAATGGCTTCAAGCGAGCGAATCCTTTTGATCATAAAAAAAGACAATCCTTCATCAGTTCTTATAAACTGTCGCTATTGAATCACAGACAAAGAACATTACCAAATAAAAGCACTTGAAGCACTTGAAAATGACCCTAGGCAACAACAACAACAACAAAAATGGGTAGCATACATAACTAGAAGGGAAAATAACGATATAATCAAAACGTTGACTTTTCACACTACCTTAAACAAATGGTTAGGAAGGAAACCTCCATCATTTCTACAAAGAACGGTAATAGTTTTATTAGATAAAACAGCAGAAATTCCCGAAAAAAATATTTTAATAGAAATACTTTTATACATTTTAACCGATATGTAATATTTAACAGTAATACTATTAACCGATAATAATATTTTATAGTAATGCTATTAAAATTCACTGAGTAATAATCTAATAAGTAAATATTAGTACATTATTAACTGTATGAGTTCAACAGCATTGATATTCATATTTACAATTTGGAGACTACAATAAAGGAATAATAGAAAACATCCATTAAAGTATTAAAGTAATTGTAAACATTAAAATTATCGATAATAGTTGAATAAATACATATGCCGTTGTAATAAAAGAAATGTCGTTACCTATCCTGTCTTTACTCTTTCGCTATTTTTATGAGAAATTTTCACATAAGAATTTCATTCATATATAAAGTTGTAGCCTCTGTCCGACTGTTTGTTATCGAACTCCTCCTAGGTTTTTGAGATAGACCCCCATAACTACATATATTCTGAAACTACATTACCCAGGATATAAATATATTTCATTTTGATCCAAGGTGGTAACCGGAGGACACACTCCCATTGAATTTTTTCCCCTTTGATTTAAATTAAATTTAGATTTGACCAAGTGAATGACCCCTATCCAAAATATAGAAGAAGAAAGTCAGAAGATGGAGGTCACATCGTTAAGATCATTGAGTAATATTGAAATGAATGATTTTTCTCTACAAATTATAACAATGATTTAAAATCGATCATCATTTTCTTACAAAAAATCTGTGGCACGCAGCAAGGCGCGGGTAATTCGGCTAGTATGAATCCATATATTTATTTTCGTCTTCCGACCTGAATATTCAAAAAATCCTCTTAGAGAAAAAATGCGTCCTAGGATTTATTGAATATTCAGGCTGAGAGACGAAAGTAAATATACTGTTGAAAAAATAATCAGGGTGCCTACTCAGATATGAGTATCCACTCAAAATAACGTTTTGAAAAATATGTGTGTATGTGCATGTGTGTGTTTGTGTTCGTCAAATGTTCACATGAGCATTTCATTCATTGTAACAAAGACCCATTATTTTTCTTCACTTCTACTTTACTCTCATTCTTTTCATGTTTTATACGTAACAAGAAATTTCCATTCAGACAGTACTTTCCCCGCAAAATTGTCACCTTGTGGAACAGACCGACCCTCAAGTGAGTGCTTCTCCGAACACTACAATCAAGTTAAGGATCAATAATTATCTTCCTTATTCTCATAATCTTCACCTCCGTTCCATTCATATAACGTACCACATTCGAGTTTAGTAAAATAAATAAACCAATAAATCAAGCTACTATCTATAAAATTTATAATTTTAGTAGAATTAATTCAGGTAGGAAATGTATTTACTAGATTTGTTAGCAGAAATTTTGAAATGAGTTGATAAACGCAACAGTGTATTTAAAGTAAAAATAGCAATCGGAATCATTTAGTCATCAGAATTAACTAGACAAGTTCTTAAGTCAGAAATGGTAACAAAAATAAGGATGGTTTGATATGCGCCCAAAACAATAAGGAAAACGACCTGCTTAATCCTGAATAAATAAATAAATACATAAATAAATAACATTTTAAAAACAATAGATTTGAAATGATCAGCGGGAGTAATCGCAAAAGAATGACTTTGTTAGTCATTAATGCAACAGCTGTAACAGAAAAGACAAACTTAATGGACGTTTTCATTTTCAAACCAGCAGCAGCAGCAGTGAAAGTCACGGTCACACTATGAATAATTAATCTTCAAAGTAATCCCAAATGCATTAGGAATTATTGTCCTGGCCGGTAAAAGGCAATAGACATGACCACTACCGTAGCAAAAGAACGACCAGTTTAACGTTTCAGTGGGAGACCAGTCGTAATGTTAATCTTTTTCAAAATTATAATACTATAACGAAACGAAACAATGCATTTTTTACTACTTTCTTTCGAGAAACGTTCTTCATGATTATTGATATTTTGCTTATGAACTTTCCAATCTTCCAGTGTATGTTCGAAATAACATTTTCATACGTATTGATTTTCGGCCTATAAATTTTGAAGTTTAGCTTTCACATCATTATTGATTTTCGGCTTATAATCTCTGAATGCCTCTTCGGGTCAATGTTCGATTTAGCTTCTTCATTATTGATTTTCGGCCAATAATCTATGAAGGCTTCTTCTGGTCTATGTTCGATTTAGATTCTTTATGACTTGATTTTCCGCCTATAATCTCTGAAGGTTTCTTCGGGTCTATGTTCGATTTGGATTCTTCATGACCTTATTTTCCGCCTATAATCTCTGAAGGCTTCTTCGGGTCTATGTTAGAATTAGCTCATTCAGGATTATTGATTTTCCGCCTATAATCTCTAAATGCCTCTTCGGGTCAATGTACGAATTAACCTATTCGTGATTATTGATTTTCGGCCTATAATCTAGGAAGGTTTCTTCGGGTCTATGTTCGAATTAGCTTCTTCGGGATTATTGATTTTTGGCCTATAATCTCTGAAGGTTTCTTCGGGTCTATGTTCGAATTAGCTTCTTCATGATTATGAATTTTTGGATTGTAAACGTTTCTCTCTGTCGGGTGTACTTTGAAACACTGAATAGATAGATAGATAGATAGATAGATAGATAGATAGATAGATAGATAGATACTGTTTCAAATTTGGTATATTTAAGTCTGAAGCTGGCCTATTGTTGGTGATATATTTGGATCATTTCAAACTTTATTTTTAGTGTATACCAATATTTATGTAGAAGACACTCCGTTTATTTTAAACCGTGTATTTATTTTCGTCTGTCGGACCAAATATTCGAGAAATCTTATCAAAGATAAGATGCGCCCTTTTATTTCTCGAGTATTCAGGGTGATAGTCGATAACGTAAACGGATCGTGTACACAAAGATGAGTATGAAGAAAAATTAACGTTTAAAGCGATAAAAAAACTGTATGTACGTGTGTATGTGTGTGTTTGTTTGCGTGCGTGTGTGTGTGTGTGCGTGTGTGTATGTCTGTGTGTGGAAATGAAAGTAAACCGTTCAATCTTGAAACGGGCTCTTGAAAAGCAGAACATGCCTTCGATCTCAAATAATCTTCTGCTTGAGAATACATTCAATATCTGTAACATCTTATACAGGGCGAAGCTTGCTATCCATATCGGATCTTATGACAGTAAGCAGACTAGCTGAACGGCTATCCACGACGATTTTCATGAAATTTATATATGGTTTTGTGACAAAGTACGTGGGTCAGCAGCAGGTCTGAAGAGTCAAATGTGAGTGCATGAAGATCAGATAATCATACGCATGTCTTTCATCTGCAAGAAACCTCCAGAATTGATGCAGGGTTATTTCATCAAGTACTTCCGGTTACTAAGCCCAAAATGGCTTTCTTACTTTTTTTATTTAAATTTTTCTACAGTTCGGACCATTATTCCGGGTTTACTTGGGGTGGGGAGATTTGAATATAATCTCTACCCAATTTTTTGATGACCCCCAGGCTGGTCTGAGTACTACCACATTCAAATTCTGAACTTTTGCTCGTTTAATTTCAGGGACCTGATATTTAATTTCTTTTCCACTTTTATTTCCACTGCGATATGATGAAACGTTTATATGCATTATTTAATATTTCTCCTTGATTTATAAACTTTTATGAGTTCCTGATACGTCAAAAACTCCGTATCGGATAATTTTAACAATTCTTCAGTGTAATTTTTATTTGTAATTATGCTATTTACTTTTATGGTTGTTTGCACAATTCCGAAAGAAGCAGTAATTCCTACCCAGTCGTGTGTACTTTTGTAATTCAAATCCTACTCACAATATGAGTAACTCCTTTTTCTTTTGTTTCCATTTAATATTGGGCTAGGTTTTTCGGTTATTTTTGCTAACATAATTATTTGTTTTTTTTTTTTTATGACTGCTGTTACTAATGACTTCGGAGGCGCAATTATTATTAGTGTTATTATTATTACTACTACTACTATTACTAATATTACTACTACTACTATTATTTCAGTATCCATAATAAGTTTACTGAAATTGAGATTTTAATTGCTACTTTTAGGAGTTAAGCGACAGCTGGATATATCAGAGTTCACCATTTTCCTGTACATATGTTGTGTTCTCTATCACTATCGAAATATCAGGGAATTCATTTTGTATTTATTGTTTATATCTTAGCGAATGGTGCTGATGGAGTTGTTATTCTTGTAGTCACTAACATATAGTCATAATAATCTTATTAAAAGAAACGTGTTATTTGTATATATTTTTTGTGCGTGAGACATGATAATATTAATTTGTGAAACTATAACATCTAAATTTAAATAATATTACACAATAACTTAAAGTAAATAAGAAAAACAGATATATAGACTTTTCTCTTTTTCTGTTTACCATTTAAACACAATATGACACAATATGACACAATATCTATCAGTATTTATATCCGCGATTATCATTCGCTACAATTTTTTTTTAATTTTCTAGCAAATAAAGAAAATGGGGAGAGCACTAACCGAGCCGAAATAATAAGAACTAGACAATATGTACTTAGACTTGATCAGCTGGAAAAGAACAATCTACAGTCGTAGATTAAATAAAGAGTCAAGTTCGAAATTCCATGAAGCTTACCCGGATGAAGACCGGTCGAAACGTGTCATCAAAAATAAAGAGGAGGATAATAGCCCGTATGTAAATAATTTAAATAGTGATAAATCCTCATTCCAGAAATTTAAACGGAGAATAAAGAAACAGTTTTCATGGATTGAACATGTGAGCAACGACAAGGTTTTAGAGAGAATGGAAACAAAAAGGACACATACTTAGAACCGGGAAGAGAAAAGTAAATTTTCTAGGGCACATAGTGAAGAAAGAGGTCTTGGAGAACTTAACACTTACAGGAGATAGTGAAAGCAAGACAGGTAGAGGAAAGCAGCGGATAAGATGCGCTACTTAAAGAACTTAGCAGGACAAGGATAGGTAGCAAAAAGGTAAATATTGCTAAAAGCTATAATGAATCAAGAAGTTGGGGAGGACCATGATCACCTACGTCCTGAAAGAACACTGCACGTAAATGAAGAAAACGTCTGATAGTGTTCCTTTTTTATTTTCTCTTAAAATGTCCGTGACATTTATTTACTTATTTTTACCTTTCATTTTATCGGAACGTAGTTCTGTTTTCAGTTTTCGTGTTTTTTTTTCGGGGTGGGTGTGGGTTCAGTTATGGCTCGTGTCATATTCTCACTGTAAAGCCTTATTTGACCATTTAAGTTTTGTACGAAAATCTTCAATTAACTGGAGAAAATTATGTAAAGTATTTCTGTAAATTTATGGAAAGTTATGGCTAACCAAAATTTGAAGTTAAATATCTCGTTTGGCAATCTAAAATTGGTTCTGCCATTTCTATTATTGATTTTCATCAATCGCCTTGACGTTGGCTAATATATAGCTCACTGGACTGGTTGTCTGTGAGTAGTGTGTTCGATCCTTACTGGGTAAACCATACAAAATTCGAAGATAAAATAATCCAACAAGGACTCACATGTAGTTAAATCAACAAACCTAAAATAACCAAGCGATCAAATCAGACTTTGGCATAAAAAACATAACAGAGCATTAACCAATTGAGTTTAACATATATAAAATATAATTTAAAATTTCATATAAGATAATGACTAAAAAATAATCAAGTTTCCATGGATGTCATTGAACATTTCAAATTAAAGGTATGAAAAAGAAAACAAAGCTGCATTTGTTTCATCTCTAATTTTATCCCAATTGTTAGAAAAATAAAGAATCACTTAACGTTTTTATCCCCACGAGAAATTTCTTCATCTCTAAATACTATGTAAAGAGATAATGTTCGTAATGTCTCTATTCTTCTGTCTCTTTCTATTCCAAACCTCTAAGCCCCACAATATTTTTAAGAATCTCTATCTCTGTATATATATGTATATATATATATATATATATATATATATATATATATATATATATGTGTGTGTGTGTGTCATCCGAAGACAGTATTGTTTCGCTGTATCACAGCTCCTTAGTGCGACGAGACATCCGAATGACTCAAGGCAGGATTGAAACCCAACCAATTTGGTGTCAGTCAGAGCTTCTGCCAGAGTAGAGTTACACAGCTAAATCTAGCGTATTGTTTTTTACGAATGTAAACAAATGCCAAAGTGATCCATTCATTTTACTGAAGAGCTTTACATTAACGCAGGTGGCTGTTGTTTATAGAATTAGCTTATCACTTAACAGTGCTCAATTGAAATATATTTTCAAGAGCTAAATTATGTCATTCGCATACATTACTGCTTCGTTGCATCACAGCTCCTATATATATACATACATACATACATACATACATACATATATATATATATATATATATATATATATATATATATATATATATATATATATAAATATATATATATTCGCAAGGTCTCGAGAGTTCTGTCTCTGTTTCTTTCTATTCCAAACCACTAAACCACACAATAGCTCTAAATTCGTAAAAATATCAAACATTGCACCAAAAATATAAAACTGTTTATCCCAAGAAAACTACATAAGACCTTTAATGTATTTTGAAACCTGAAAAAAAACACATTAAAAATAACAATGCAAATTCGAATAACCAACTTGTATCAGAAGCCGAATACAAAATAATTAGAAACCGTAATATCTAATAACTGATTGAAACGAAAAAACGTCGCCAACTTACCTGTACCCCAAAACTATTACTGATTCATATATAAGACCAAACTATACCTGAAACAATACGATTCAAAACCTTTATCTAGCCTTAAATAAACCTATAGTGGTTTAATTACCATTAAATAACTATTAAGTTTTAAGGGTAATTAAATAGCCATATAGTTGTTTAAGGGCCATTAAATAACCATTAAATTTTAATGGTCATTAAATAGCCATATAGTGGTTTAAGGGCAATTAAATAACTATTACGTTTTAAGGGTAATTAAATAGCCATATAGTGGTTTAAGGGCCATTAAATAACCATTAAATTTTAAGGGTCATTACATAGCCATATAGTAAACAGACCCATTAAGCAGAAACCAAACTTTTTCTACATCATTCTCTTTATTACTCTATCTCCTTATTTGTTCATGTGTAATATTTTTTCTTCTTTTATATGCCGTCTCTCTTCAGGGTGTAGGTGATTATGGTCCTCCACCTCTTCTTGTCCCTTGTAGCTCTTAATTAGTTGTGTCTTTTTGTTATTTCTCCTAAACACTGTTCTGCTATCCATTTGCTCAAGTTCAATTATGTTACATGCTGCTTCCCTCTACCCCGCTATCTCTCAATCTGTTCCGTGAGTATCAGATTTTCCAAGCCTTCCTTCCTCATTACGTGCCCCATAAATTTCAACTGCCTCTTCCTGGTGTTAAATATGAGTTTCCTTTTGTTTTCATTAGCTTAAAAACCTCGTTGTTGCTCACATGTTCGGTTGATGGTATCCTTAGAATCTTTCTGTATAACCACATTTCTGTTGATTCAAGTCTATTCCTCATCTTTCAGAAGATTGTCCAGCATTTGCTACCATACAGGAGGACAGATATCACGTAACAGTTTAATACTCTTCTTTGTTTCCAACGAAATTTTCTTGTCTCTTAATACTCTGCTTAGCTTTTGGAATACATCATTGGCCATCCCAATACGTCTTCAGATCTCAGTGTCGCGCATCCATCCTCTGTTAGAACACTTCCCATATATTTAAATCTCTGCCCCTGCTTGATTTCAGTATCCCCGACCAGTAATTTGCATTTTGTGTTCATCCTTTTGTTGATAACCATGCATTCTGTGTTTTTGTAGTTTTTGCTTAGCTCTTTCTTCTCGCTTTCCTCCTGTAGTAGGTTTTGTCTGCTATCAGTACTCGTCATCTGCATATCTTATGTTGTTAAGATTGTGTCCGCCAATAATGAATCCTGGTAGGCCTTGTATTTTTTTCAGAATAACCTCGCTGTACAGATTGAATAAGCCCGTTGAGAAGACACATACTTGCCTTACACTCCTTTCTCTTTTTGTATATCTGCTCCACTCATTTTTTATATCTATGCAGGCAGTTTGCTGCCAGTATAGTTTCATGATTATTCTAATGTCTTTCCCGAATATGTCAAGGTTGGTGAGCAGCTCTGACATGTTTTTGTGGCGTACTTTGTCAAACCGCGTTGCATAGTCTATAATGTTAGACATTTTCATGACGGTCGTCCTCGAGTATTGAATCCAGAGGTTGGCAGTGAATATTTCGGAGACAGTAGGAAAGCGTAGTGGAGATTCGCAGTGGATATCACAGCAGAGTGTAGTTCATCCTTCTCCTGGTCACCTTTGGTCCTTCCAGTAGAGGAAACAAGATGGCCGCCTTTATACACGACGAATACAGTGTTGGGCGGCTTCTGATTGGTCAATCTTCCAGTGGTCGACTATAAAGGGAAATAAGTCATTCTGACTCGCTCACTAGTTATAAGTGTTAGATACCCAAAAAACCGTAACATATAAAACACATGAATACATCCTTCTGCATTTGTATTGCTCTTTCTGATAACATCCTGAGCATGAATATCGCGTTCCTTGTCCCGGTGTCTTTGACGAACCCGTACTGTTCTTGTCCTATCTCAGCGCTGATTCCTTCTTCCAGTGTCTTTGACAAACCCGTACTGTTCTTGTTCTATCTCAGCGCTGATTCATTGCTCCGGTGGCTTTGACAAACCCGTACTGTTCTTGTCCTATCTCAGCGCCGATTGCTTTTTCCAGGGTCTTTGAGGAACCCGTACTGTTCTTGTACTATCTCAGCGCTGATTCCTTGTTTCAGTCTCTTTGACGAACCCATACTGTTCTTGTCCTATCTCAGCGCTGATTCTTTGTTCCGGCGTCTTTGGGAAACCCGTACTGTTCTTGTCCTATCTCAGCGCTGTCTTTTTGTTCCTGTGTCTTTGACAAACCCGTACAGTTCTTGTCATATCTCAGTGCTGATTCCTTGTTCCAGTGTCTTTCACGAACGCGTAATGTTCTTCTCCTCTCTCATCGCTGATTCCTTGTTCCGGTGTCTTTGAATAACCCGTACTGTTCTTGTCCTATTTCAGCGCTGATTCTTTGTTCCGGTGTCCTTGACGAGCCCATAGTGTTCTTGTCCTATCTCCGCACTGATTCCTTGTTCCGGTGTCCTTGACGAGCCCATAGTGTTCTTGTCCTATCTCAGCGATGATTCCTTGTTCCGGTGTCTTTTAACAACATGTACTGTTCTTGTCCTATCTCAGCGCTGATTCTTTGTCCCGGTTTCTTTGACGAACCGTTACTGTTATTGTCCTATCTCAGCACGAAATCATTGTTCCAGGGTCTTTGACGAACCCATACTGTTCTTGTCCTATCTCAGTGCTGATTCTGCTGCGCGCTCTATTCATGAGAATTCGAATGATGAGTTTTGTTATATGGCTCATTAGGCTGATTGTCCGATGGAACTCACATACTTTTGCGCATGGTTGTTTTGCCAGTCCTATGAAAATAGATCAGCTTAGGTCTTCCGGTATTTCTAATAACCACACCGCACTTTTGAAAGGATATATCCGCTAATTGATTATATTTTACTGTTTTAGAATCTATATCAGCTTCTGTTAGAAGTAAAAAAAAACAAAAAAAAAACGGAATTATATTCTTGCCATTATCGAAATTATAAATACTCTAATATTTCGGTTCCATTTCTTCATTAACATTTTAGCTAGGCTGAAGATATTTATCAAAATATCTGCTTTTCGTTCCCAGCAGAAAATGACCATAACTATTGCTAAATTCAAGGTATTAAATTACATTGTCCGTGGAGAACACAAGACCTGTTACCACATGGACTGTTTGGTCTCTTGATAATAATGATGAAACCATATTTCATCAACAGTGACAGGTCATGCTTAAAAGTTATCAGTAGAATACTAAAAATGCAACAAAATCAATTTGGAAGTGTCCACTTCTTGATACAATTTCTGGCCAGAATTCAAACACTTTGTCACCCACTGACAGTTTCTGCTCTGCCAGCTGCTTATGAATTAGAGACTCACGGTACGGGTGTGTCCCGTATTTCGATTTTTTTTTGGCAGAAATTTGTCACACAGACGAGATTAGGTCATGGACATGAGCAACAATGTCAACAGTCGACACCTTTCGTTCATCTGGAACCAAGGTAAAAAAAAATTACTGTAATGATCCTGCAACTTTTTTCTTTACTCAATAAATGTACTCTGTCTCTAGATATAAAATAACTCTCAGGTTATAGGAAATGAAATAAATATTTCAGCACTCACGCTCATAATCGCCTTGCGCCTCACTTGAATATGCTTTCAGATTTCAAAATATTACTAATTATCACAAATGCTCGGTTATAGTGCTAGTTTTTTTAATCAGATTTTATGCAAAAAATAGGGGGTTGCACTATACGCAGGTTTTTTTTTTTGAGGAGTTTAAAAATAATTGCATACTTAATTTTTTGCTAGAGGGGGTAAAATTCATGAAAAAACTTTAGTGGGGTGTTATAAAATGTGTCGTCTTATAAACGAGTATATACGGTGTTTGGAAAGTTCTCGAAATATATCTAATTTCTCATTAATTTTGTTATATTGTATTATAATGTTCAAACATTAGTATCAAATTGTAATTTCATTAATTTGTTCTATATCCTGTGTCCCCTGAGAACATAGGCAAACTATAGCTCACCACAACTTCCAATCCCTTGTGAATTTCAGCATTTTTTTCCTCTTTAGTAAGGCACTCGACCCCCACACAAACACATGTTCTGCCATCCAGTCACAGAAATACGTCAGGTAAATGGCTCGCTGCTTTCACCTATCACTCTTGCCTTCAGTATGCACCGTGAGGGTTAAGCTTTATTTGCCTTGTTTCCTCATTGTATCCCCAAGGAATTTCAGCAGTCTTTTTTTCTGATTTTGAGTATAAGTGTTCTTTCCGTTGCCATTCTTTTTAAGACTTCCTTGGTAATTACAAGATTCGTCCATGGAATTCTCAGTATCCTTCTGTAGAACCACATTCGTACTTTCTCTAGTTTTCTACTCATCCGTCATATCAGAAGATGGATATCACATAGCTATCCAGAGCTCTTTTCTTTGTTTCTAACTATTTTCTTTCTGATTCTCCAAGACTTGGAATCCTGCTTTCGCTTTTCCAATCCGTGTTCGGGCTTCGATATCACATTTTCGATATCAAATTTTCGATTATCTGTTACAACGCTATCAGATATTTGAACTTGTGCAACTTTTTGATTTTAATATCTCCAATTCGTAACTTGCATCTCGTTTTTTTCCTCTTCTTGATGACCATAATCTCTTCTTATAATTCACTAATTATAATTATAATACACACATTGGTCACCTCGAGGCGGTGTAGTGGTTAACAAGCTTGTCTCGCTAGAACAGTTACCACTGAGTAATGAGTTTGATCCTCACCGGGTTTCCCATACATTCAACCACAGCTAAGCTACACTTGGAAAATCACTTTAATACTCACATTTTAAACAATATTTATATTAAAGTTTCTTAGTACGACTGAAAATATTAATCTGTATTACAATTAGTTTTGAATAACTGAGATTTGTTTATCAAAACAATACTTTTTGTGTCATTAATTTTAATTGCGATCATTAATGAAAGGTTTACGCAAACAAACGTTAACTTAATTTCTCACATCATCTAACACATAAGAAAATATTGATAGACTTTGATAAACTAAATATAAATGACTAAAACCTTCCTTTACTAATTTTAGTAGTAATCCGTGATTCTTTTGTTACAAAAACATTGGAAACAAAAATACAAGAGATTCAAAATCTAAGCGTAATTCTATGTCTAGTTTACTTCTCTGGGTGCAGCTACAGTGTTTTGGAAATTTGTAACAATCCTTGAAGAACTTGTTTACATTCAAATGTAACTGGAAGCGTTGTGAGATGCACATCAACTATCGGGAAATAAGACTTTAATCAAAGATCAAAAATTAGCCGAGAATAACCTGGATAATTACAGAAAGATCCTTAAGCTAGATTTTAAAGTGCCCACGTTCAGTAAAGAATAACACCGTATATAAAATGTAAACAGAGGAATCAATAATGATATTAAATGATAACGATGATTTAAATGAACGAAATGTTTCTCTTTTTGACAGTAGTTCTTTCAGAAAGAAAATAGCGATGTCAATGTTTCAATACTACTACTATTGCTACTACTACTACTACTAATAATAATAATAATAATAATAATAATAATAATTGTTATCAGATTGTTGTTACAGTATTTTCGTATCAGCAGGGCTGAATGGATTTCACGGAATATCAACTAGCACCAAGTATTCTTGAAACATCTGCGCTAATCACAGTAGTTATCTGAATTTTGGTAACGTTTCTGTTTTTCTTCTTTTTTTTTTTTTTATTTTTTCCAAAAAATAAGCAAATCCGGATTTGTATCAAGCTCACCAATAATGATGGGGTAAAATACAACTTCTACATTCTATAGTCACTTTAATACTTTGAGAATATTGATATTTATCTTATTCAGTGATTCTCAACCGCCGAGCCTCGGCCCACTAGTTTGCCGCGCGATTCTCTTAAGTGTACCGCAAAAATATATTTATGTGTGTGTTTATGTGGAAGTGGTAATGGAACAGCGTTAGTATTTGAATAAATGAATAAGTAAACTTTTTCAAATAAATCTTATCGATTATTTTATATTAAATACTTTGTTTCAATATTCATTTTTTAAAAGTATTTTTGTTTATTTAACTTTTAAAATTTTCCTTTATTTGAATAAATGAATATTAACCTTTTTTATATATAATCTAGTGATCGATGGCTCAAAATAAATCATTGGACAGTACCTATTGATACATTTTGGATTTCAATTCAAAAGGAATATCACAAATTAACTGAAAAGTCTTTATTAGTTTTATTATCAGCCCTAAATAGCATTAAAAAAATAAGAAACAAGACTACGCACAAGTAAAGAAGAAACGATGGTCTGCTCATTGCATATTTGACCAAACATTGAAGAAATCGTCAAAAAGGACCAGGCAGAGGTTTCCCAATAAATAATCTGCACAAATAGTTAAATAGAAATATTGACATAAAGTTCATATTGATGTGTATTTTTTTTTAATCGATGGTTTTATTTCATAACATTTAAATGTAGACCCTTGAAAAATGTTGCTAAGTGTGATGTGATATTCTCATTTGCTCCTAGGTGCGCTGTTGCTTAAAAACGCTTGAGAAACACTACTCTAGTACAAAGAAAAGGTTAACTTTACTTTACATATAGAAATTATTAAGTTATTAAGTTAATATTAAAAAAAAACATAATTTAAGGTCACGCACAAATGGTATGAGTCCGCCTCTTCCCCACCCCAGCTATGAGTTAAATAGTAGAATAGCCAGGGTTCTATATCCTTGATTGGCAACCAATCAACAACAAAAAGAAATTGCAACCTATTACTGGAAAATCATCTTGTCAGTCATAACTTGAAACAGACATGATTGCTCAAACATGTATCACGTATGGCAATCAATTGGCTGATTAATTACTAGTGATCGATGGCTCAAAATAAAATATTCGACGGTACCTATTGATACATTTTGGATTTCAATACAAAAGGAATATCACACATTAGCTAAAAAGGCTTTATTAGTTTTATTGGAATTTCCTTTGATTTCTGATGTATAATTATTTCTTTCCAGGTCCCAACCAGAGACCTAAGGTCAGAAATGGCATCATGGCATTTTCCACTGAGCATTTTTAAGAAATAAAACACCTAAGATCACACGTATTTTACATAGATAAAGCCCTTCCTGAGGTGTATGCTGTACATATAAGTACATTTTTTTTATTTCTTTAAGGCACGAACTGTCAGGAATCCCTTCAATGAGTCTATTGGAATTTTTTCCATTCAATCTTTTCCAAATGAAATTGTTGATATCCGCATGTGCCTCATTTTTGAGATTTCGATTTTAAGGTTCTTGTATTTTGATAGTTTATTGAAGATCTTCAAAGGTACATTACAGTCTGCAGGGACTGCCACGTTAATAAAGAGGCACATTTTGTCTTTGCGGTCTCTAATCACCATGTCTGGGCCATTAGCTTTGATTCTTCTGTTTGTGTGGATTGTAAAGTTCCATAATATTGTTACAGGTGCTATCTCTATAACCGGATCTTAGTGGTGCTCATACAAATTTTTTGCATTTTCCTTTCCGCAAAAGTTGCATGTTTTCCAATGTAGTTATTAGCTCGCTCTGCCAGGGTTACAGTGTTTATCTACATCAGCTTGTTTGGTAAGGCCAGAATATTGACTGTGGAGAGGTTTATGTTGCTATTGTTTCTGTATCTGGTCGATTACATTTGCCTTTGCTTTCTTTTTTAAGTATTTTGAAGCTGCAGTTCGTGTATGACTTCTTATTTCTTTCATGTTTTTTGACACAGATCATCACCCAGCTTCCTGTAGTATTCAGATATCTTTGAAGGCCAATTGTTGTAGCTTTACAAGACAGTTCTAGTTGAACTAATCCTCTGCCTCTTTCGGATCTGGGCGCATACAAACGATCAACATCAGCTTTGTGATGGCATGTGAGAAGCTTCTTCAATTTGACGTCTATTCGCTTGATGTCATCTGTGGTTCAGTTAAGGATGTTGAAACTGTATTGAACCACTGGGACTGTCAATGAGTTTGTGGCTGATATTATATTCTTTGAATTCAGCTCCGTATTCAGTACAAGACGCACACGCCTATAGTATTCTTTTCTTACTTTCACTTTCATTTAAGTATGCTGTATTCCATCATCGATTATTTTTAGGTACCTATAAGCGTCTTCTTGTTCTAGTTCCCTAATATTTTTGACAAAATCTAGATCTATCGAGTGTGTTTTTGTAATTCTCCCTTGTTTTTTTTTTTTGTTTTTTTTTTAATGTTACTTTTGCACATTTATCTAATCTGAAATCCATATCTATGTCGTCCGAGAAACATTTTACATTATTCAGGATACCCTTCAACTCATTTTTGTCTTTGCCAAAGATTTTGATGTCATCCATTTCTTGATTACTTTGTTTCCATGGTTATTATTTACTTCATGCGGAAGGGGGGGAGTTAATAACAGACAAAACAGTAGTGGTAACAGGGAATCGTCTTAAAAGATACTTTATCGGATATTCAGGGATTGCTGGAATTTCATTTAGTGTTTTAATTTATATCTCCGCTTGATCTTCCTGCAGTTGTGTTGAGACATTTGGGTTTTTTCTCATCTAGTATCGATAATTCACATCTGATTTTCTTTTATTTCTCGCATCAGTTTCGCCTTCCAAGCTTTTCGTCTGTTGTTTGATCTTTTCATTGTCTTGACCACAAGCTTCGCAATGGCTGCTAAAGCTGTTGTGTATATGACATTATTTACTTCTGTGATGTTTCCCAGTGGTTTGTTCGTTAACAGTGATTGCAATGCAGCGTTGTATATTTGCACAATATGTTTATTGGACAATGTCATATAATCTTTTGGGAACTGTCTCTGTATGCGAGTTACTCTGCTGAGTATTTGAATGATGTGGTTTTTAGCTTCAGTGATTTCACCTCTGTTGTTTTGAAGGAATTCTACCCTAACGTCATTTGACTCATCTTTAGTGACATAAACTAGATAACTACAGTTTATATCGCAGGTAAATTTTTCAGTTTTATTCGCTGAGAGATTATTATTTTGTATCTCATTTATTTTAGTTGTTACCTCATCCTGTGTCATATTATTTATTTCCATTCTCGTTTCATTATTGATTAAATGATGGGTTATTGTATCCTGTCATATTTAGATTTAACTGATCTATTTCTGTATTTGAGAGTCTTTTATTTCGCACGATGTCTATGTGGACATTGGTAAACATGTTTGGGTTGAGATAGGGTCTTATACCAGTTCCTACCATAGTTCTCTCTCTCTCTCTCTCTCTCTCTCTCTCTCTGGACTCTTGTATAACTCTCTGAGAACACCGTGTCCATCTTCGTATCTCTCAACCTGTCTCAATGTATCTCCACGTATCTCAACAGCAGGTATTCTCTCTGTCAGTATAAGTATACTTTGGACGAGTCCATCTTATGTAAAAAGGGGAGATCCCCACAACAGTTACAATATGTATTGTTAAGGTGTTAATTTTTTCAAACCTATTTCATTGATTTATCTCAGTTTTGTTTATTTCTTTTAAAACAAAACTGTTTTCTTTTCTTCTGTAATTAGACAACAAAAACAGTTTTCTTTTTCTTCTATAATTAGATTCATTATCTTTTAATGATACCAAGATAAACTGCTGATCCAGTTCATAACTGTACTAGTTTCCCTTTGCACATATCTTTGAGGCAAATTCTTTGATGATATCGTTATATCCTCCAGTTTTATAATTTTTTTCTTTCATTGTCCTTCATTCTTCTCTTTGGCGATGCGGTGTCTAATCAAACTTGTTCAAATGGTTTATTGTTTTGCTACAGTTATATAGACCTCTGTGGCCTTCTTCATTTTTCATTTTCTACACCAATCCCGAAACATTTTTCCTCTAATCCCAATGTCTTTGAGGAATACTTTATAAAGATATTTTCTTTTATGTCCTCTTTTCTGGTTTTCAATATATTTTCCTTTGCTTTTCCAATATGAACATTTCCTTCCTCCTCAATCACTTTTAAACATTTTCCTTGCTTTCTGAAACATAAAAAAAAAGTTATTCCCAATCAAAATACAATCTTTTACACTATACTTTCCACTCTCTTTAAATACAATTTATCAATATCCCCACCTTATTTATGGAAAATACTCGATAGTATCTTCAATTTGTTTTCATGTCCAGATCCTTCAGGCTGATCTTAATGATTTCAGTGCCATACATTATAATCAACACAGCTTAAGGAAGAAATAGTCACTTTGGCATTTTTTATTCAGATAAATTCTTTTAAATTTTATTTATTTACCTTACACATTCAGATTCTATCATCTCCTTCATTTCAAAGTCCTTTATGCCATTTGCTTAAAAAATATCAAAAATATTTGTACCTATTGTCTGTATCGATCTCCTTTGTAATCTCACTCAACGGAATCTTGACACCTTCACTGGGAAACCATTTTCACTTTCTTAATGACTAAAACTTTTCACTAACACAAAACTTCATTCTCATATACTCACTAAAACTTTAAATTATACTTAATATATACTGTGCTTATGTGCTGTAATGCTCACGTGAGTATATGAGGAGTTTCACATAGTTAAATATGTATCTCTTTTAAACAGATTCTACCAAGGATCTTTATAATATTTTTACGTATGCCTTTTTTTATTTTACCTATGGCTCCAATTATTAAAGTTAAAACAGCAGTTTTAAGCTACTAATTTTTTTTTAAATTTCAAGATTCTTATATTCTTTTTTAAGCATTTCAAGCAAATTGATAATGCCACTAGGATAAAATGGGGATACTTGGAGCGATAAGAAACTGAGAAAACTTTAGTGAGATGAAAGGACAATAAAGGAACAGCTTTCCGGAATACAGAAGATGACGACTGATGTTTTATTTAAGTTTTGAAGATTGTGGGTGTCAGTGAAACAAATAAAACCGGAGGGGGGGGGTCCACAAAGGATAAGTGCGAGGAAAGAAACTATCAGAATAATAATTTTATAGTAAAACGGCCTTGGTTGCCAATCTAGTAGTACCCTTAAATCCATGCGATTAAAGTACCAGGGAGGAGATCGTATTAGAACTTTTATAAAATCGACACGTTGGTGGGAAATTAACTGATGTCGAGATGCCAGGTCAAGACCGATAACATCACAGACTCTTCTTGAGACGTTGTCGAGTACTTCAAGATATATAACAGGGTCACCAGACCATATATGGCAATAAAGTACGGAGAAATGATAGCTTATGAATGTATAAGAGGAATTCTGACGCGAAAGATTGTGTAGCTCGACACAGTGAACTAACTTTCCTAGACTTAGCAATTGATTCAATATAATCACTCCATTTAATGTCTGTGATAAACGGGAAATCAAGTAAACAGAAATGAGTTCGCTTATATTGTCATATTCTTTAACAGATATATTTTTATCTGATGGCCTTCCATATTTATGAAAAGGTAGTTTTTCCCTAGAGTCTTTGATCACAGTAATTGGCCTGTTAGTTTTTTTTTTAGCATGATTGTTTAAGTTCCTCTGCATATTGATTCATGAATGTTTATGACTGATTCCGGGTGATACTCATACAATTGCCAGTATATATTGAAATATAATAATGACTCATTGTTATTATTATTATTATTATTATTGAATGAGGGGGTAACACGCGTAAACAAAATGGCACACGTTTACAAATTTACGAAGCTCAATATCTACATTATGTCACCCAGTTTGATAAAGGTATATCAGGCAGTTCTATGTGGCGCTGAACAGAATATTTACGGTTCGTCCCCCAAAACAATACCCGATGCAAAATTTTTATTTTCGACAGTATGTCTGTCTTCTTCGGGTTATGTTTACAGGTTGCATACGAGTAAAAAATACAACTGTCGCATCTCTTGTGAAAACGGCTGTACTGATGATGAACACACCTATTTTATAATTAATAGACTCTCCCACCTATAATAAGTAGGAGTAGTAGGAGTCGCTCAGTGGGTTGGTCAGTCAGTCAGTCGACTGGCTGATCGGTTGAACTCTCTGCCTTCAGGCGGGGGAGGAACCCGAAAGAGGCTACGCCGAAGGGCGGATTCTCTTTCGGGGAGGTAAACCGACCCTGAACCCGTTTATACGGGTTCAATGGGCATATTTTTGGCCGAGTCCACGGGCTTGGAGATCGCACGTTAAACCGGCCTTGTGCCACATGATGCCCTCGTGGGGTGGGGGTGACTAAATATCGTTGGTCAGTCAGTCGATGCCGGACGACCGTGAGTCGGATACTAAAGTATCAGCGACCACAACTAGATTTCTCTGCGTCATTACCTATTATATCGAGTTCCTAACGTTTTGTACGTCGAACCTATTTTAGGACCGACTTATGACAAATACAAGCCTCCACTGTGAAGCTTCTCCATAACACAGTGAGATTCTTGGAGGCATTCGCGAGTTCCCCAACAACAAAACGGGTAACAGAAGCTACTGATTGGTACACATATCCGATTTTCCCTGGTACCTCTGTATTTTTGACTGCTCGTCATTCACGGTGTACTTCAGGATCCATTTATGGCTTCCATTGAGTACAAGTGTGATAAGAGGCAGTGCCATGGCTCTTCAGTGTGTAGATGCTCATGGCTCTCCAAAGATTACTTTTATTTATTATATTTGAAGTGATATGGCTTGTTGGGAAATATAGTGATTTTCCGTTACATTCTTCACATTTTAGAAATCAGAGTTGTCCTTTTCTAAGACTGAATGCCACCTAAGTATAGAGAGTTTAATCTATTCTGCTATTTAATCCCCAGCACGGGAAAAGAGATGGACTCATGCCTTTCCCAAGGTCATTAGTGTTAATGTAAATGCAACAGAATGAAAGTGAATTTGAACTCGGCTAGTCGATTCACTTTCCCCATCGATAAGTCTTACGTTATTCCCATATTGACTGTTATATTTAATAGTCCCCACCCACGAGGAATGTATGTGGCACAAGGGAGAATTTACCGTGGGTTCGCCGAGCCCATAGGCTTGGCCAAAAATATTTCCTTAGAACCCGCATAAACTGGTTCAGGACCTGTCTACCTACCCGGACGAAATACCGTGGGTTCGCCGAGCCCATAGGCTTGGCCAAAAATATTCCCTTAGAAACCCGCATAAACTGGTTCAGGACCTGTCTACCTACCCGGACGAAATACCGTGGGTTCGCCGAGCCCATAGGCTTGGCCAAAAATATTCCCTTAGAACCCGCATAAACTGGTTCAGGACCTGTCTACCTACCCGGACGAAATAGCCAGGACGAGGCTTTCCCCTTCAGCAAAGCCTCGTCCTGGCTATTCTCTACTCGAGGCAGGGAGTTCAACAGATGAACAATCTATTCGACTGTTCCCCATATCGACTGTATAAATGTTGGTTAAATGAAGGTAGCAATGATGATAATTGCAATTTCATCGATAATGACTTTTGTCATGTAAAATGAATAATATTTAAAAATAGCCATTTTTATATGTTACATTATAATAATGTTGCTGCATAATGTACCATAGTATTACTATTAATAATGTACATAGTATTAATATTTTCATTAAACGTCACACAGGCTTTAATAAAAAAGACTATCATTTAAGCAAACGTATTTTAAAGTGCATATATTTTAAAATCTATACAGCAAAAATTAACTGTAACTATTATATCATCATTATCAGCATTATCAGCATTATCGATATTATCACCATTATGATCCTTATCACCATTATGAGCACTATCATCATTATGAACATTATCATCATATTAATATTAATGATATAATAATAATTATCAAATTTAAGATTGCTCTCCGGTTACGATCGTTTGGGTACTTCGACGTGATGTAATTGTCTCTTTAGAACAATTGCACCTGTGTAGTAAGTTTGATCCTTTCGACAATGGACCACAACTAAAATACGATGTTGTTTTAAAAAAAAACCTTAACATTATTTATTGGGTACATCATTTCCTAAATGCCAACCAAACAACCGAGGTAAGAAATGCGTAATGGTTTTGTTAATCGTTAACAATCATCGCTGGTTTGCTTGCTTTGATTGTTCGATCTGTCTTCACAGGTAAGTCTCATTAAATAATTACCCTCCTATTTATAGGTTTAGAATGATATTTGTGTGATATTCTTATTTTCCTTTGATTTGTGCTGTATACCCATTTCTTACTTTCTCCTTCATTTGGATATGCTGCATTCCATCTCCATCGATAATTCCTAGTAAGGCTTCTTGTTCGAGTTCCCTAATCTTTATGCCAAAATCTAAATCTATTGATATATGTATTTCTCCCTTTCTTGAATGTTACTTTTGGACATTTATCTAATCCGAAATCCATACCGATATGCTGTAGGCCATTTTCTTCGCTAATTTCTAGCTACCTATAGGCTTCTTGTTCCAGTTCCCTAACGTTATTGGCAAAATCTAGATTTATTCAGTGTGTTTCTGTAATTCTCCGTTTCTTGAATGTTACGTTTGGACATTTATCTAATCCAAAATCCATACCGATATGCAGAATTCCATTCCTTCACTAATTTCTAGGTACCTATAAGCTTCTTCTTGTTCCAGTTCCCTAAACTTTTTGGCAAAATCTAAATCTATTGAGTGTGTTTCTGTAATTCTCTCTTTTTTGAATGTTATTCTTGCACATTTATCTAATCCGAAATCCATACCGATGTCATCACTGAAACATTTTACAGTATTGAGGATATCTTTCAATTCATTGTCGTCTTTAGAAAAGAGTTTGATATCATCCATGTAGAAGAGGTGATTAAACATTTTCTTTTTTTACATTGTATCCATAATTATTACTGATTAGTTCATACGATAGGAGATTAAGAACGGGCAGAATACAAGTGGTGACAGGGATTATCCTCGAGAGATTCCTCGTCTTATATTCAAGCTATTGGAAGTGGCAGTTTCATTCATATGATTTAGGTATCATGAGGTTTTCACAGTTCTATGACATATTTAAGGAAATTTATTATCATCGAGAAGAATTTGTACATTTCCAAGAATGTGGCACACTATCGAAGGCTTTACGGTAATCTATCCAAGCAGCGTTAAATTGCTAGCTTTTTTCTTGCAATTTTTCAGGATCATTTTATTTATAAGTAGATATTCCTTCTGCTCCAGGGGAAGAATGTTGTTTTCATCCAGAAAAGAGTAAGTACAGTTCGTCGGTAATGACGTGATTAATTTATATGTAGCAGGCAGACATGTCATTGGCCTATGATTTGGGGGATTGTCTGTTTTACCTGTCTTTGGTAGGAGACATGTAATATCTTTAATGATCCATTCTGTAATTTCACTGGGATTATTAATTAACATTGATAAAATTTTCGCAAGATTTTTATGGATTTATGGCAGATGATAGAGCCAGAAATTAGGTACCTTATCAATTCCGGGGGATTTTTTATATATATATATATATTTTTAAGCGTTTCACCTCAAGCAAGGCGGGAAGCCATTAGGACACAAGGGGTTACAGAAAATTTGGAACAAGATCAGATAGGAGTGATAGAAGAAAGGATGAGGAGAAGGGTAGTGGATAGATCAAGGCAACTGGAGATTTCAATTATTATTATTATTATTATTTTATTTCCTTTGATTTGTACTGGTGTGTACTCCTTTCTTTCTGTGTCCCACCCAGAGACCTAAGGTCATAAATGACATATTGACATTTTCCACTGAGCAATTTAAAAAAACACACACATATTTTACATAAAGTCGGTCGTAAGTTGTGGGCTGTACTTGTGAGAATTTTTTTTTTTTTTTGCATTTCTTTAACGAATGAACTACCAGGAATCTCTTCAATTAGTCTATTGGAATCTTTTCCAATCAAATCGAGGGTTCCAACTACAACAGGGATTGTTGATGTTCTCATGATCCATATTTTTGAGATTTCCATTTCATGGTCCTTGTATTTTGATAGGTTTTTGAAGATCTTCAAAGATACATTGCAGTCTACAGGGACTGCCACGTCAATAAGGAGGCACATTTTGTGTTTGCGGTCTCTAATTTGTTGGCTTTTAATTCCTTGTCAGTTTGAATTGGTATGTCCCAGAGGATAGTTACATCGTTATTTTGGGTAACTACATCTGGTTGCTGTTCATAACATCTCTCAGTGGTTTCGATTTTGTTCTTCATGCATATCTTCTATTGCACATACATCGCTATGTTGTTATGTCTGTGAGTATATTCATTTTTTGCCAGTTCCTTATTATTATTATTATTATTATTATTATTATTATTATTTTTAATATTCAAAAAGAAATCCATTAAAATTTTATTTGGTATATTGCAGGTACGTTGGGCAAGAAATGGTTAATGGTTCCGTTCTTCAGTCAAACCTTCAGCAAACAAACAAAAATAAATGCAAAATCATCAGCAACATCTTGCCATTATTTATGACGACAGAGCTCTCCATAATACATGAGCAGTGCCAATCAATACTAGTATATGGGCTTCTTGCGAAGAAGGTTTATCTAGTTACCACGGTCATAAATTTCTCAATTCCTTCCTTAATCATTCCAAGTGTTCTTGCTATTACTGGGATAACAATTGTATTAAGATGCTACATTTTATCCAATTCATATTTACAAGTCATTACTCAACTTTCTAAATTATTTGACAAAAATATTGAAATCACACGGTACACCTATGTCAATCAGCAGAGAAACTCCTTTTTGTTGATTTTTTTTACTAATGTTCAGGCAATACAAAGCCCAAGAGCCACACAAGGTAGGGGTTTACTGTGTGGAGTTGTATTAGCGTAAGAAAGAGCAAGAAATGAAGTTATTGAGGACTATACAGGTAAGGTAACATTCAGCATTTAGCATCTGTCTATATTTCTGAGATGAGATATTATGTACATTATTTACATTATTCGGACTATTGTCCTCATCTTTGTCGCCATATTTATTACAACGTTTCGGCCTTTCAGTATCTGTCTATATTTCTGAGAAGAGGTATTATGTACACTATTTACATTATTCTGACTATTTCTTTGTCGCCATATTTATCACAACGTTTCGGCCGCTGTACGCTCCGGCCTTCTTCAGATGGTCGGAATGTTGAACTGAACCCTTTATTTCGATCACTATTCTAGTTCCGCGTGCCAAGTCAGTTATCTCCTGTTAATTCCCCTCTGAAACTTCTCCACTGCCTTAACCAGGTATTGAACTCACACTCTTTTGGGCCCTGTCACTGGATCTAACGCCTTTATCCACTGTGCCATGTGTCCCTGAGGACATCTGTATATGAATATGAATTCTGGGTATTATAAACCTAATTTCTTTAGCAATCGCTTTTTACTAGTGCTCATATTGCAATTTTTGCTGTTATCATTGCATTTTTTTTTTACCTACAATGAAAACGGAACGCAAACCGTCGCATTAAGAACAAGGATCACTTCGCACCTAAGACGTATAGGCAGTTGTCACAGCGTTACACCAAACTACCTCACATATACGGTCTCCCTAAGATTCACAAAGACGGTATTCCGCTCAGGCCGATTGTTAGTTGCCAGGGCTCTGTGTACCACCTTCTGAGTCGTTTCCTTGTAGATATAATTGACCCATTGATCGAAAAGTCTCCTTCATATGTCCGTGGAAATAATGTTCCCATCCTATCCACCCAGATGGTGAGCTTTGACGTGGTGAGTTTGTTCACCAAAGTACCCACGGAGGAGGCACTCTCAGTAGTCAGAGACAGATTGGCCTCTAACTCTTCCCTAGAAGAACGGACCAGTATTCCAATAGATAATCTGATGGAGATGTTGACTTTCTGTACACAAATAAGACACTGTGGAATGGGATCACATGTATCGACAGGAGGAGGGCTTAGCAATGGGCTCGCCATTATCACCAGCAATGGCGAATATATACATGGAATACTTTGAGGAAATGGCATTAGAATCTATATCTCTAAAGCCTTAAGGTACGTAGATGACACCTTCATACTCTGGCCACAACAGGAAGATGTTCATGTTATACTGGACCATGTGAACTCAATAGGACCTTCGATACAGTTCATAATAGAGAAAGACAGTAACAACACACTCCCATTCCTGAATGTTCTAATATCTCGAACAGAGCATGTGTTCAAGACATCCGTATACCGTAAACCGACATTCACCGGACAGTACCTCAATTTCAACTCCCACCATCCATACAGCGTAAAGAAAGGGATCATCCGCTGCTTACAACACCGAGCAAAAGTCATAAGTGGCGACCCAGAGATGTTAGATAAAGAATTGGTCAGTATAAGTAGTACCCTACAACGTTAACAACTACCCTGGGTACTTAGCAGCAGCTCCAAAAAACTGGGATAGGCGGGTACAAGAGGAGGACAACAACACTCAGAAAACAGTCTGCCTGCCTTATGTGAAGGGGTTACCAGAGAAAATACAAAGGATCTGCGGTCCATATAACTTCAAAAGCGGGACGAAACTTCGCAGATATCTCTCCCGAATAAGACCTCACCATAGAGGAGAACATGAATAAAGACTGTGTGTAGTCTATCACGTGCAGCTGCGGAAAGAAATATAAAGGGGAGACAGGCGGCCTCTGTGTGTGTGTGTGTGTGTGTGTGTGTGTGTGTGTGTGTGTGTGCGCGCGAGCGCGCGGGCGCGTATCTGTGCGTGTGTGTGTGTGTGTGTGTGTTACAATGAGTCATTCATACAAAAAGTAAATTATCAGACAGTTTTCTTTTTTAAATTTGTATCTCTGATGAATTGGATCGTAATTACGATTCTAATGTAATAAATTATAACCATGGAATATTATTATTTGAGCCTTTCATATATATATATATATATATATATATATCGGTAATTGGTAGAATTTAAATCTGACGTTGTTTTTTGTTACTTTATTTTACTTAACTATTTATTACAATAAGTTTTCTACATGTATCTGAGTAGACAACAATAACATCATTTTTTTTTAATTGGAAGTGCTTAAAACTTACTTTCGTCTCTGACGGGTGGAAAATATTTTCTGTAACAAGATTTCCAGCATCGATGCTGATAGATATTAATTTCACTGCTTAAAAGCCAGTCATATATACTTAAATATGTGTAAGCAGCAAATATAACCTTTATAGAAATATATATATATATATGCATGTATGTATATATATATGTATGTATGTATATATATAGGTATATATATATATATATATATATATATATATGTATGTATGTATATATATATATATATATATATATATATATATATATATATATATATATATAAAAAAGTAATAAATCCGTTGGTATATAATTTAAGTGGATATAATAGTAATATAAAATGTTTAAACTGATCAACAGAAAGAGCTCAAATGAGGTAATTTTGTATTTTGCTGTTTATTAATTATATATATATATGTGTGTGTGTGTGTGTGTTTGTGTGTAAAATGTGTATGTATAAAAATAGAAATATATATATATATATATATATATATATATATATATATATGTGTGTGTGTGTGTGTGTGTGTGTGTGTGTATTTATATATTAATGGTGCTACTTGCTTGGAAAAACCTCGGATAGATCGACTTCCAGTAGGACAAATCGGTACCGCGCATGAATATTATATTATTATAATAATATATAAATAATGTATATAAAAAATTGCATATATATATATATGAAAATCCTAAGGAGCCAGGCAAACCTACCTAGGTTTCACCTAAACGGATCATCTGATGAAGTCGAGAAAGGCGAGAGGCATAATCAAATCTTTTTTCAATGAAACGTTTTCCATTTGTCAAATTTCTGATATATATATATATATATATATGTGTGTGTGTGTGTGTGTGTGTGTGTGTGTGTATAATGAATTGTGTTCATATTAATTTAATATTATTTTTTTCATATTTTCATTCTCCGTATAACAAATGTATTTGCTCACAAACGTTGAGTATTAAGTGTACAAGTGCGTGTGTGCCTCATTTTGGTTTGAAAGTAAAAGACAGACAGACAGGTAGTCTAGACTTTTCGATAAAGGATCCGTTTTAGTGTTCTGCAAGGCGAAGGAAATATTTCCAGGCAGGCGCACACCCACACACAAATTAGGTATGAATTCACAAGAACGTGCACACAAACACAGCATTTATTGACGCCCTATTGTAAACAAGCAAATGAAAAAAAAAAAGAAAAACAGGTTTTAAAAATTTACGTCACCAGCTCGAACACACGGACACAACACTTTTGCACACCCGCAGGAGTGCACACACGCAAGAAAGCACACACGCACGAACACACTTACACAAGCATATATGTATGAATATATACATGAACGTGATCTCAGATACATGCATTTGTGTCTGTGTGTGCGTGTCATTGAATATGTAGAGATGAATTTTTATACGATTGGATTTACAGGTACGAACACACCTACACACACACGCAGTAGATATTTATATATATTGATAGACACACACGCACACACATGCATATACACATAGATATATGTATATATAATTATATGTATATATATATAATTATATATATATATAATTATTATATATACAATTATATATATATATATTATAGTATAATAATAATATATATATACTATATACATATATATATATAATATATATATTAATTATATATCTATAATTATATATATATTATTATATATATATTATTATATACATGTATATATACATATATTTGGGTGGATGGATGTGAGTTTGTGACACTAGGTTTCACGATTTTGCGATCGTCAGACACTGACGATCGCAAAAGCG
>CAHIKZ030000906.1:407500-452500 GCA_903632075.3 Acanthosepion pharaonis | reverse complement strand
TGTGGTGGGGGGAGATAAAGATAAAAAGAGACTCGGAGAGAAAGACTCTATGTTATACATACAGAGATCCATACATATATGAAATAATTTTCGTTTCGTGGGAGAATATGCTGAAAGGGTTGTGAAGATTCTAAAAGAGCCATGTCAGTACTCCACTTAGCAGTAAGAAAGATCATTGGACTACATATGGGCTCATCGCTCAGAACTATCGGTATGTCACTTCCTAGAACTTTAGAATCTGGCTACACACACACACACACACACACACACACATAGATAGATAGATAGATAGATAGATAGATAGATAGATAGATAGATATGAACAGGCTGAGATAGATAGATAGATAGATAGATAGATAGATATATATATATATTTACATGCATACATGTAAATATACATACGTATATACATACAAACATACATACATGAATACATATTTACATATATACATACACGAGTATATAAATGATGATAGTTGTCAACTCGTTAATCAAGCATAACTATTACTAATATTAATCATTAATGTTGCCAAACAACAGGCCAAAAAAAGCAGAATTAATGCGTGTGTGAAAGAGATAGAGAGAGACTTGGAGAGAAAAACTCCATGTTATATGTTTGTGTATGTGTGTCTGTAACAAATAGAGAAATAGGTTCGTATCATATGTGCGTGTTACAGTGTGCGTGCATAATGCCTATATATGCTTAAAATCATTTAATTCATATATAGGCAAGTAAGAACTCAGAAATTGTTTTATTAAATTCAGCCGAGACGGTTTTGAATTGTTTAATTTTTATTGTTTGTTTGTTTTTTTGTCTGTTATGTTTTTGTTTTTTTTGGTTTTTTTTTTATTTCTTTTGCTTTTTTTTACTATATTCTATTTTATTTTATTTTATTAAATTTTATTTATTTATTGCTTTTTTTCCAATATTTGAATATCCGGATTAAATTTGTCGATATACAGTTTAGACGTCATATTTTGTTCAAATTATTTCAACTGTTGGAATAATTAGCAGGAAACTAATATATATATATATATATATATATATATATATATATATATAATAAGAATAGAGAGAAAAATTATTCATCCCACTACCGCTAAACAACGAAAATACACAACCATGAATAGATTCAAAATTTCAAAATTAATCAGTTTGTTTGACGATCACAAGGGCGTGAAACCCAGGGTCACAAACTCACATCAACTCAACTATATATATATATATATATAAATAAAGAAATATATCAATCCGAAATGCATCGGTGTGTGTGTATATATTTATATATATATATATATATATATATATATATATATATATATAAGCATGCGTATATCAATTTGAGTCTTCATATATAAATATATATATATATATATATATATATATATATATATATATATATATATATATATATACATAGACAGATAAAGAAATATATCCACTCAGAAATGCATCTGTGTGTGTGTGTGTGTATATATATATATATATATATATATATATATATATATATATATATGCTTATATCAATTTGATTCTTCATATATATATATATATATATATATATATATATATATATATATAGAAATTTTGAAAAAACAAACAAAATCCATAAATGTAGTTAAAATGAAAGAATTGTCGACGTCAGACGTTTCGGTTTTAATAAACCATTTTCAAGACAAAATTCATTAAAATACAAATTCAGTTCAATATGACGTCGACAATTCTTTCATTTTAACTACATTTATGGATTTTTGTTTGTTTTTCAAAATTTCTACATTCTGTCGGATTTTATCCATTTACACTTGCTTATATATATATATATATATATATATATATATATATATATATGCTTGCATGAATTTTCTTCTTTATATATATACACAGGAGAAAACAGATTGATGTGAGCATACATATATACTGAGAGGAATCACTCCATGTTGAAAGACAAGGTATTTTTTAAGCTTTTCCCCGCAAGCAAGGCATGAGTGCCACTTGCATGCAGGGAGTTACAGAGAGTGAAAGTGAGGGAAAAGACTGCCTATAGGGGAAGGGATTGAGAAAAGTATAAAAGAAGAACGGGGTTCAAGGCAATTGAAGATGGCGATTGACGTTTCATTTAAATTTTTGAAGATTTTAGTTATCATGGAATCAAATAAGAGGACAGGAGTTTCACTGTCGGGAAGTGCGAGAAAATAAACTTATGGACTAGAAGTGGGGGTTGCATTCAACTATTTTAACAGTAAAAGGCTGTGACTTATATGCCAATCTAATAGCAGGCTTAAATTCATGTAGTCGGTGTATCGGGAAAGATAGAACAGTTGTCATGAAAATATTTGTAGAAAAGACAGAGAAATGCCACATCACGTCTATATATAGATATAAAAATATAAATCAGATTGATATAATAATAATAAAGATGACCAGAGTTGATTTAGACCAAGAAACAGTATTATTAAAATGTGCTCAATACTAATATGAGAAGATAAAAATAACGTATATTTCATTTAAACCCCACTGATACATATCCAATAGATTGTCCCTCCTCCTCCTTCTCCTCCCCTCTTTCTCTTTACCTTCTACCACGCATCGCGTCGTGCGCTTAGTCATTTATTTATGTTGAGCGTTCACAATTTTTTTTTATTTTTAAAAAATAAAGCGTTAGAAAATGAATTAAATGAAATCGGCTGAAGATACTAAAAAGCTGAAACCAATGTACGGAATCAGGTAATTTCCTAATTTTACACACACACACACACACACACACACACACACACACACACACATATATATATATATATATATATATATATATATATATATATATATATATATAGGTAAAATGTGAGCAAATGGAGTATGATTCACTGCACTTATTAAATTTTAAAAAGGGCTCAAGTAGAGCCAAATATTATTTATTTTAGAATAATAAAACATGTTAAAAATCGCTACACAATTACAATTATGTTTCGACGCCATAAATGTGTCTCTTCAGGCGATGTTAAACTACTGTCAAAAATTACCCTGAAAATATTTACAGAAAAGACAGCGGGAAGTCATCTCATATCTGTATATAGATATAAAAATATAAATCAGCTTGATATAAACACAACATGTGCATAAGAATAAAGATACAAGGAAAACTTATCTTAGACGACGCGTTTCGTCGTCTGACGTACCTTATCTTGGTTAATGTAAGGATATGGACAAAATTAAAAATCTCATCAGCTTTTTAATTTTTTTTATATTTAAAGGCATTTATAAATATACAAAAACTTTCAGCAACAAATTTTACTCACTTTCATTTATTAGACATTAAATTACATCACTTAGCATCCTCCATAGTTTACCTTGACTTTCATTTTAGCCTGAAGTGTATTTATGAGCGTCCGACAATTTAAAAATTCTGAAAAATTAACAACATTTTTACTTCTGTGTATAAACATTTTTTGCAAAATATAATTCTTATATTTGCCTTGTTAAAGTTCATTAGAGGATTACAGATGTCAGCTAAGAAAAGTTTACCTTTTGTCTTTATTCATATATATATGTTCATATATATATATGTGTGTGTGTGTGTGTGTGTGTGTGTTATATTAATAATAATAATATTTGATTTTCGTATGGATAATTCCAAAGAGGATATAAATCAAAAGAGATCTCAATGTAAGAACAGAGCAAATGATAATGATAAAAGTGGAAACTTTAAAAACCCATGACAAGACCAATTAATTAGTTTTGGGAAATAAAATATTACCATGGGTTTCTAAAGTCTAGAAATATATATATATATATATATATATATATATATATATATATATATATATATATATTATCCCTGTTTAATAATATGGTGAAAGTTATAATTTAAAATATATAAATACATAAATTAATTCCTCAAACTAAAATCTAATAAATAATAATTACATTATAAAAAAATAAAATAGCAACATTTACTCACTTTCATTTATAAAACATTAAATTATATCACTTAGCATCCTCCATAGTTTACCTTGACTTTCATTTTAGCCTGAAGTATATTCATGAGCGTTCTACAATTTAAAAATTCTGAAAAATTAACAAGATTTTTACATTTTGTTCATAGATACTTGTTGCAAAGATCCTTACACTTGCCTGGATAACGTCCGTCAGAGAACGAAACGCGTCAGCTAACATAAGTTTTTTTTTCGTTTTATTTTATTTTCCTATTGTTCTTTTACAGATTTTAGTTATGTATGAAATTTTACGAATATTCGAAATATGTGAGGTGATCACTTTCGAGAGATTTTTTATTATCAAGAGCTTCTCTGATTCTATGTGTGATAATATCTAAGGCATCAGCAGTAGACATAGATGAACTAAAGCCATACTGCTTGTCGTGCATAAGTTTGATCTTGCGAGGGTGGGGTGTTCACTGACTTTATTTTTATGGTACTGTCAAAAAATGTAGTAATTACGCTAAGGAGGCTGATGACTCGAAATTGTGACGAGTCACCTGCTTTCTTGAACACGGGAAACAAAGCACTTTCGATAAGCTTGCAAGCAGTTCTGGAGTTTTGTCTATAGAGTCATAAAGACATTAAAAAATAAGTTTAATACATATTTATTAAGTGATCATTTAAATATGTCTATTATAGTTGAATTGAAACAAACAAATATACAGACATATGGGTATATTTAGCTTATATATGTTTATATATTACTGGCTATAAAAGCGAGTGACATATGAATCTTTTGCCTCTATGTAATAGAGGCTTCAATTTAATTTAGGTGAAATTACCCACATTGAAATATGCATATGCATATATAACCATATATATTCCGTTAAATGAAAATTAAATAATGTTTAAAAAAATAAACGAAGCGTCTACTCAAATTGGGGTATACACTAAAAATAACATTTAATGTGATAATTGTATGATTATTACGTTAAACGTTAATTTTAGAATATATATAAGTAAAAATTTATCACTTCAGCATCCCAACTCCAGAGTTTTGTAGACGGACCTGTCCATCCACTCTTTAGTGG
The DNA here is from genome assembly GCA_903632075.3 of Acanthosepion pharaonis. Lineage (NCBI taxonomy): Eukaryota > Metazoa > Mollusca > Cephalopoda > Sepiida > Sepiidae > Acanthosepion > Acanthosepion pharaonis. The sequence continues at coordinate 447,473 of CAHIKZ030000906.1, read as the reverse complement.
GTATCAACAGTTTATCATATATATATATATATATATATATATATATAATAAAAAGGCTTAAACACTAATATTCCATGGTTATAATTTATTCCATTGGAATCGTAAATACGATCCAAATCATCGGACCTACAAATTCAAAATGAAAACAGAAAAAACAACTCCGGAAATCAAAACAGAATTTAGAGAAAGTTTAAGTATGAGGAGGAGGGAGATGAAACCTTAACAGAGAGAATTTTAGGAGATGTGGGGAGGGGATTTAAAAAGAGGAGAGAAAGAAAGTCGACGGATGTCTAATGCATAAAGATACATTTCGCGGTGACATATACACACCATAATATTAATTTCCACCCTCTATATTTCCCATTCTACAGTAGGTTCTGTTTTTCTGTCCCCCTTTTGCCAAAAGTATGTAGAGAGTATGATCGCATTTTTGTATTTGGCATTATTGATATTCATTGTATGATTATAAAATCTCCTTTTCCACTATCTTTCAGTTGCACAAATGTAGGACTTCTTACTCCGGTACCGAATAACAGCCCGGTAGTCCACGATTTTTGCTAGACACGCCTCTCCGAGTGGACACTGTTGCTTATCACGGCAGTTGTACTTCTTGTCATTACTTGCTAGATTGTTTTTGGCTGCCATTATACTAGTTTTATGTGCGTTGGTATTCTTGGTCATATTGCCAGAACAACTATTCTTTCACTTTATGGAGTAACTCATCGCCAGCAAAGTGCTTATCTATTAAATCTATAAAGGTATTCGTTCTTACTGCCTTGTTGAATGGCGAGTTGAACCAAATTATTTTCCTGCATTATTATTATCTTTCCTATAGTATTTCATTATGCTATTGTTGTAGATGGTCTTGTCTTCGTCGAAGATGATTTCATTGGCCGAATTTCTGGATAACCTATATTCTACTGATTTTTACAGTGCTTAAGTATAACGAAGACTGGTTTGAATTTTTATTAATAGAGCTTATTTTACCCACGTTCTTTTGTAGGACCGAAACGTTCACCTTGTTTATATCGAAGGACAGCTGAAGGATGTTCACTTCCTTGCTACAAGACGTTAGTTAAACTCTTAACCCAAGGTCCTTAAAGAATTTGTAGATTCTTCTTTATTTCTTCTACCTCTGGGTCTTTTACAAGGCATAACCATACAACTGTAATCGCTGTATAATCCTTAATACCAAGTACAAAAATGCGGCCATTCTCTCTACATACTGTCAGGAGGAAGATGCAAAATCGACCCACAGTGAAGTGAGAAATCGCCAGTACTGTGTTTATGGGTAAGGATGATAGGAAGAAACTCTACCTGAGCGAGTAAATAATGATCCTAGAAGGTATAGCATATGACAGAATAATCAACAAGATGTATTATCAGTGCGAACTGATCTATTTGACTGTTCCCCCAATCTAATCTTATAGTAGGCGGATGAGTCCAACATAGACTTTTTAGAGGGAGAACACCACAACATTAATGAAGAGAAAAGAAGACATTTTCTTTACCAACGCGTTTCATCCAGGATTTTATCAAGGTAAATATCGGGATTTCACTGTTTATAATACAAGTTATAAAATCAAATCTCTACATTTAACTTGATAATTAAGACATGCATTTATTCACTCAAGATTTTAATATATGTCCAAATGTATATATGTTTCGTTGAATAATTTAAACATATTTTGTCTACTGCAAGCGTGTGAATAAATTTCTGACGTTGGTGTGTATTGAAATTATAACATCCACTTGTCACCCTGTGAAGCTAGACATTCGGCTACAAGAATATTTTTTCCTTATATGTCATGTTCTACTATATTAAGTAACCACACCTCTGTTCTCGCCAACCCGCCATCATCATTAATGCAACGATAATATTTTATGAGGACGGACTCTTTTTCTGAATATGTATACTGTTTCCTATTTTACCGCCTGACGATTGTGTAGCGGTTACATTAACCAACTTTTTTTTTAATCTTAAATAGTGTATATTACATCTGTCGGCCTTTACATTCGAGAAATATCAATAAAGAAAATGTACTCTCGGCCAGCGATCGAATGTGCGTCTCCCTTTGTAGGATAGACCACCGTTTTCTCCGGCGTGCCTTACCATTTAGCTACATAGAGCGTCACATTTAATCTACGCTTTATTTTCCATTTTTTAAGGAAAACACATTATGTATTTTTTCTCGAAATGTTCATATCTGCTCAATTACATATCCGAAACTGAAACAAAGCAAATTCTAAAGAATTTATGGATTCATTTTTGATCCGGCATTTTTATTCTTTCAAAGTTTTTATAATGAATACGATCTAACTTTTCAACTATTTTTTAGTCATTTTGAATATTTTCAGGATATAAATCTGTTTTTGATTATGATAAATCGGCTTTCAAGGCAACAAAGCCACTAACACGCAATTGGTGGGGCGCTTTCCTGAATGTCAAAGATATAAGAAAAACTTTATTAAGGTTGCTGGAGCTGCACTCTTTTTCGACCTGTCTCAGATACACGCACTTGGACTTCTCACATTGAACTGGCATCCTGCCAGCGTAAGTAAATTCTAAATTTAGTATCTATTCCACTCACCTCTAATGATTATAGTAATATTAACCGTTTACCTATAAAAGAACATTCGATATTCATTAAGCGAGCAGCCAGAGGCAAATCGAGTTACACCTTTATTCACTCCTCTCCCTAGATATCGGGTTTGGATTAATGTGTAGTATATGTTTCTAATGATAATATTAGCCGTTTCCCTATAAGGAAATATTCGATATTCATTGAGCGAGTAGCCAGTGTTATTTCCGGTTGAAATTTCGAAAATCTTTCTATTAAAATAACTTTTCAGGAAAATAGACTTCTGAAGTCTACTGTTATCACTCTTTCTATTATTCATGAGAGTTTCCTTCCTAGCTTTATTTTGGAACTAGTATGGAACGTCGACATGATTATGTTCTTATTTTCTCTTCTAGTAACATATGATATATATTTTAGTTATATTTTAGTTTTAGTTACTGCTTTTGAAAGTACTTAAGTGATGCGCTTTCTCTTATTTGGTACATTTCTTTGTTTGTTTAAGGGGCGTTAAATATAACATTTCTTTGTTTGTGATTGTATAGCGTCGCTCCACAAGCTTCAAAGAAGATCCTTGCTTAGAGCCACAGGCTTCATCCGCTTGAAGACATTTTTAACCATTGATCTGAGAAAGTGGTTGTATACAACTGACAGTTTAGTTATTTCAGAACTGGTTTAGCGCCAAGCATGAGTTGATTGACATGTATGTACAGGCACTCAGTTGTTAATACATAAATGTATTAACTCAAAAGTTAAATTTTGATGAATATACAGTATTAGAGAAAATGTAGATTAAATATTATTTTTGTATTGGCAAATAGATACATGATCCTAAAATAAATAAACATGTATGGATGCACACACGCACACATATATACATATATGTGTGTAAGAGTGGGTTTATGCGTATGATTGTATCCATATATAAATAAACACGCAGAAACCATACTGAGATAGATAGATAGATAGATAGATAGATAGATAGATAGATAGATAGATAGATAGATAGATAGATAGATAGATATGAACAGGGTGAGATAGATAGATAGATAGATAGATAGATAGATAGATAGATAGATAGATAGATATGAACATGCTGAGATAGATAGATAGATAGATAGATAGATAGATAGATAGATAGATAGATAGATAGATCTCTATGTATGTGTAACGTCCTCCAAAAATTGGATCGTAATCGATGCGAATGCAAAAGCAAGCGTTAATGGTTTTGGCTTTTTGACGCTCATGTAAATCCATTTTGATCAGAGACTACAAACTCGTCATGCCTTACAAATATGCACATCCAATGAAGTATCCATAGACTCTGAAAAAAAAAAGAACAAATAAAGAAAACGCCGGAAAATGTTTAAATAAACTCATATACAATATACTCAAGCTGGTTGACAGTCTGTTGGATTAATTGCGATTAGGGCCACAATCAAACATGTGGACGTGTATATAAACCAGACAGTCTATATGTTGACTTACTGCTATAGATCGATCCAATGCTTTACGGAAGTTTGTACATAATCCATAAAGTTGACTCAAAAACATGTATATAAAAATAGACAACAAATAATTTTGTATTCGTATAAACTAAAGTATTACTATAAAGGCGCACATGTTAAATCTGAGAAAAACACACAAAAAGTAGTTTTCAATATATATATATATATATATATATATATATATATATATTCGCCTGTTTGTATGTGTGTGTGCGTGCATTCATCTGCACGCACCTACGTACTATAAATACACATACATAATTCATACATACCTAGTGTGTACATCAGAATCAACACAGCCGAGTAACTCTCGGCATTACACTTCCAGTGACTTTAATTTCATATATATTTGTATATACAAATATGGTGACTTGCAGCTTCGCATGTCAAGTTATCATCAGACCATAGTCTAGTCTACTTATATCTATAATAACTTGTACGCATACGTGTGTGTATTAAACATTCTGGAACAACCCAAAACGTTTGCGGTTTATCTCTTCTTTTATTTGCACACTTTTCTCTCGTTGGAACTACTATAAACTCTCCCCATTATATATATATATATATATATATATATGTGTGTGTGTGTGTGTGTGTGTGTGTGCGTGTGTGTTTGTGTGATGGATTTATTTTTATTTGAATTTTGTATAACTAGAATTTTTATTATCATGGATATTCGTATTTTAAATAGACCCTACACTTTTATTTTTGTTATAAGTCTTTATTACGATTTCTCATATGAACAACCCGATAGACATAATACACACTGTTTAAGACAAAAATAAAAATGTGGCGTTTATTTCAAATACGAGTGTCCTCTATAATAACATTTCAATTAGCAAAAATGTCGAATTAAAATAAATCCATGAATTCTTTGAGAATTGCTTTGGACTTTCGAGAACGAGGTATGCTTTTCCTTAAAAAGAGTAAATGAAGCCTTGCTGTGACGATATTGACAGCCGAAACTTAACGTACACTGTATCTAAGTGGTTTCTTCTACAAAGTGAGTCGCAGCTTTGGCATCTGTCCGAGTGCATATGTTCATCATTGAAATTTCTCGCAGCATCTATTTGAAATATGTATATGTAAAAATGTATTAGTAATGTGTGTGTGTAAAAATTCAATTAAAAATAAAATATATCTGTAATGACAATGTAAATTGTTGTGACCAAGTAAAATGGTTAAAGAAATAACAAAACAAGTGTTGCAGATATATCATATATATAACAGTAAGTACAACAGAAGAGTATTATACGACTATTGAGTGTGTGTCGGTTGACCCAGCGTTCAATCTATTCGACTGTTAATATTCACCAGCCTCCCCACGAAATCAGATGTGACACAAGGCCGAGTTTAATGTGGGGCAATCCGAACCCGTAGGCTCGGCCAAAGATTTTCAATAGACCCCATTTTATACGGGTAGCTGTTTCTCGTGACGAAACGCTGCCCTTCGATATAGCCTCGTCTGGGGTCCTCTCTGTCCGGAGGCAGAGAGTTTGATCAGCACAGTGCGAACTGATCTATTTGACTGTTCCCCCAATCTAATCTTATAGTAGGCGGAAGAGTCCAACATATACTTTTTAGAGGGAGAACACCACAACATAAATGAAGAGAAAAGAAGACATTTTCTTTACCAACGCGTTTCATCTAGGATTTTATCAAGGTAAATGTAGGGATTTCACAGTTTAAAGTTATAAAATCAAATCTCTACATTTAACTTGATAATTAAGACATGCATTTATTAACTCAAGATTTTAATATATGTCCAAATGTATATATGTTTCGTTGAATAATTTAAACATATTTTGTCTACTTATTTTCAATTGAGTCCTTTCATATTCACGGATAAGCTTTTTGTTGTTATTGAAGGACGAAAAAATCACCAGGTACTTTCGACATAGTACAATGTTATCATCACGTTATTGTTTATTGCAAGACAAATGTTGTGTTGTTCATCATTGTCGAAAACAAATTGGTGTGTTCATCTGAAAGTTAAATTTCTTACTTGTGGAGTGAAGAACGGTGAGCCAGTGCGTGATCGCTGACACCGTTTAAAGGGAGGTAACTAAGTATGTTTATGGAGAGTCACCAAATACCTTATTCGTGAATATGAAAGGATCCAATTAAAAATCAGTAAACAGAACATGTCTAAATTATTCAACGAACATGTCTCCATGAAAATATGTTGCCAAAATATCAGCAAATATATATATATATATATATATAGAGAGAGAGAGAGAGAGAGAGAGAGAGAGATTTTCTTTGAAGTCAGATACGGAAGAATTTTCATTCGCGAGTAAATAGACTAAATAAACAGATAGACGAGAGCGCCAACATACACAAATACACAGACCAAAATGCACAAATGTATTTGCGATGTTTTCTCATACGCATAAATAAATCTATATAAACCCAAGCAACAGAAATGTGTTTCTACAGGAAGATGCTGAGAATACCGTGCACCGAACATGTAAGAAAAAAAAAGTTCTAAAGAAATTAGAAACAAAAAGGATCAAAAATCAGGAAGAGAGAATTGAAATTTCTAGGGTACATAATGAGGAAAGAGGGATTGAAAAATTTGATACTCACAGGACAGATTGAAGGCAAGAAGAGACAGAGGAATTGCGTAACCTACCTAGCGATCTTGTGTAAATGGATGACAGGAGAGTTTAAGGGAGATAACGAAAAAACAAAACTAATTAAGAATTACAAATGATAGGAACTTATGGAGAGCTATGATCAGCAATGTACTAGAAGAAGCCCGTAAAATAAATACAAGAAACCTACTCGTTCATAGACTCGTTCAAGAAATTATGCGCAGAGGTCTTAACATGCGCCTAAAAATATGCTTATAGGATCACAAACAGACGAACATTAATATGTGCTGCTAACGGACAGAATATGTGCAGCTAACGGACAGAATATGTGCAAAGACCAACGCGCAAATGATTAGTCTGAGTAAATTTAAACGGCTTCGCGAAAATACACAATTGATGTTTGTGCTAACACTGGGGGTGGCAAATAGTGCAAATATACACACGTAATACACATTCTGCCACAATCAACAAGTTACATTAAACACATATGAACGCTATAAGTGCCACTCTCAATATTAACATTAAAGATAAATATGAAGTGAATGGGATAGAAATGAAGAGGATGAGATAGATAGATAGATAGATAGATAGATAGATAGATAGATAGATAGATAGATAATGAAGTGAATGAGACAGATAGATAGATAGATAGATAGATAGATAGATAGATAGATAGATAGATAGATAGATAGATAGATAATGAAAAGAATGAGATAGATAGATAGATAGATAGATAGATAGATAGATAGATAGATAGATAGATAGATAGATAATGAACAGAATGAGATAGATAGATAGATAGATAGATAGATAGATAGATAGATAGATAGATAGATAGATAGATAGATAGATAATGAAGAGAATGAGATAGATAGATAGATAGATAGATAGATAGATAGATAGATAGATAGATAGATAGATAGATAGATAATGAAAAGAATGAGGTAGATAGATAGATAGATAGATAGATAGATAGATAGATAGATAGATAGATAAAATGATAGATAGATAATGAATGAATAGATAGATAGATAGATATAGATAGATAGATAGATAGATAATAGAACAGAATGAATAGAATGATAGATAGATAGATAGATAGATAGATAGATAGATAGATAGATAGATTAAAATTACACGGCTTCGCGAAAATAAACACTCGATGTTTGTGCTTACGCGCGGGGACAAATAATACAAATACGTAATACACATTCTGCACCAATCAACAACCTACTAAATATGAACGCAGTAAGTGCTATCTGATTCTAAACACAAAGTTAAACATGTTCCTGAGCACACCAATATACATGTTGACAAGTATTAAATCATTTACAGGCATTCATGATGAAAGCTAATGAAAATAAAAAAAGGTCATCAACCAAAAATCTGTTAAAATGTATTTATGCCCCCCACCAATATAAATATGAATATAAATCTACAGTCAGATATTCTTGTTTATTTCTTCGAGAGTGTAACGTACAAATGCCTGTGCATTTTCTTCTTTACATATAAATAATGGAATAATATGCGGTAGTTTCGTTGAATGTACATTCTGTGCACACATGTGCGTGCACACATGTGTGCATGTATGCGTGTGAGTAGGTATATATGCTTTTGTGTGTAAATGACCAAAGATCATAGCTCTCCACAAGTTCCTATCATTTGTAACTCTTAATTTAGATAGGATCTATCTATCTATCTATCTATCTATATATATATATATATATATATATATATATATATATATATATATTAAAAAAAAACAGACCCCTTTAAGGTTCCATTATAAAATTTATTTCATCAGAGCCCTTTTAAAGAACGCCGGATCATCAGACAGCACTTCCAAAAAGATGAAACGAAAAATGAAATGAAAATTGATGGGTAGTGTAAGTTTTTGTAATTTAACAGAGTTTAATAAGGGGTGGTTATATATATATATATATATATATATATATATATATATATATATATATATATATATTTTAATTCAAAATACTCAAAAAAAAAATTTAAGATTACGTTTTCACAGCGTCGCCCACGTGACGACAACGTGACCATGTTTTAAACGGAACGCTGATCTTATAAAACTTTCAGTTATTTGTTTGGATAAGTCTTGTTCTTATGTCCATCGTCTTTGTCATGTTGTATTGATAATGTTATATTTATGAATATGTCCTGAAGATGGTTTATTAGACCGAAACGTCCGACGTTGATATATTAACATTAAAACAGCATAATTGTATATAAAGGATTTTTGTTTTTTTTTCCGTATATATTTTTTCTTCAAATATATATATATATATATATATATATATATATATATATATATATATATATATATATATATGTATTATAAAGAGAGAGAGAGATATTGCCTGAGGATACCAGAGAGGTAGAAACCGTGGTAACAGGAAGGTTTTCAAAACATCTTATGTTTTAAATTGGTCTACATTTTTTTATATAGAGCACTTTTTCATTAATTTAGCCGTTTTTGACAAACATTACTTTTTAACAAAAATCTTATTTTTTAAATGAATCACACACACACATGATATATGGTATATATCATTACGTGTATACGTATGAACAAACTTGTCAGCGTTAAAATATATATATGTCTGTGTATGTGTGTGCATTTATGTAGCTATGTATATAGGCCGATTAATAAAATTTGAGGAATAAAAACCCTCCACCCCAAAATTATAACAATATTGGCAATAAGTTAGATGATACTTGTTCTATATTAGCCTTTTCACTAAACTGAAACCCGTAGAATTCGATTTTAAAGTCAGAATTTGCGGACACATTTGTGTCCTTTTTCAATGAAGCTAGGAATAAACAGAGGGGGCTCACTGTCCCGGGGAATGTTGTTTTTTATTAGAGGGCTGCCTGTGGAACTGTGGAAATTATATGCTCTGAGTAAACCCAAAGCTATGTTTAATTCCTCAATATATATATATATATATATATATATATATATATATATATATATATATATGCATATGCTGTCCGCGTGGGTATGTGCGTGTATAAATATATGTGCGTATACAAAATATATATATATATATATATATATATATATATATATATATATATATATGGAGAGAGTGAGAAAGAGAGAAAGAGAGAAAGAAAGGGACTGATAACTTATACTGATATTAAATGATTATTAATGCTTTATAAATAGGTATATATAAAACATTAAGAGAACAAATAATTATTTTCAGTATAATATATCTATGTATCTACATTACGAACAAAGAGTTTGGGGCTACCCTGCATTTCTTTAAAAATACCTTAAAATGAGATATTTTTCTATAAAATTTCAGTTACTATAATTTTTTTTTATTATTTTAACTAGAAATAAGCTCTTAATTATAAAAAAATCTATCATACTAGAGTTTCATATTTTATTTTCGTCAATAAAATCACCACCTGTCTTAATTACTGCTTTACAAATACTTGGTCTTCTTTCCAACAGTATTTGAACAAAAAGTAGATGTCAGACTAACCCAAGTATTCTTCAAGCTCTGAAAAAGCTTACTCTTACTCTTTGCGTATTCTCTTCGAACTGTCCTAGTCAATTCATCTCATACTATTAAATGGAAGAAGACGGACAGTCACATTTCACAACATGTTTCTCCTTTTCTTTGACTTAAGGTACTTTTGACATAATTTAGATGAGTGTTTTAGATCATTGTCCTGCTGAAGTTGATTTTTTCCACTTATGTATAAATCATAGAGTATAGCATGTTTTGTAAAATCGAATGATATTGTTATATAAATAAATAAAAATACTATGAAAATACTGCCATAATGACACAAACAATTTTTTTTCTTCCAACAGACACAGCAACATTTATTTTGTTTACAACATTAGCCAGAGCTAAGTTAAAATTTAAAACCAATATTAATATTTAAAATAGTTGAAAGATTTTGTTAATCTAAAAAGTCAATTGAAGAGTTAATGATTAAAACAAAATATGTTTCTCATACAAAATATTCATAATTTAGCAAAATGCATTGTGGACAGATAAATCCCAACTTTTTGGTAGTAAGAGTTAATAAAAGCAGATATAATTTAGTTACTGAAATTTTATCTTAAAGGTACAAAAAATTTTAAAGAAATACAGGGTAGCTCCAAACGTTTTAGCTATAGCCAATCTATCTATCTATCTATCTATCTATCTATCTATCTCAAGACTGCCCATATCTATCTATCGATCTATCTATCTCTCTCTCTCTCTCTCTCTCTCTCTATATATATATATATATATATATATATATATATATATATATATATATATATATATATATATATATATCTTGCATGGCGACCGAGTGTTTAGAAAGAAGATCTAAAATATGTAAAAAAAATATTAGAAAAAAAGCAAAAATTAACGCATTGTCAGAGATATACATATTTCGAAGAATATTTCTTCGTAACTTAAATGTATACTTTTTGCCGGAAGTAAAGTATCGAGCCGTTAATATGACAGTTCACCGAGACATGCATGAATACCACATATACCTCTATCTAACCTATATTTTTAACTTTTCAAACTTAGCGTTGACCTTTCTTCTGATTAGTTAAAAGGGAAACACCCATAAGATCTAAAAATCTGGATTGTCCCCTCCCTATAAACTCTTTAATAAACAAACATTGTTTTCTATTTTCAAGTATAAATCATTTTCACCAAAGTTACCGAACATTGCCTGATGATGAGATAAAAACATTAAACATAAAACATAGAAATGTCCGTGTTGCAATGTAAAATATTTTTAATAAAATATCATTAATATATATATATATATATATATATATATATATATATATATATATATATATATATATATTTTGTATGTGTGTGTTTGTGCATGTGTGTGTGTATGCATGTATTCCTGTGAAAGTATGTATATATGTGTGTATATGTTTTTGATTGTATGTATATATGTATATATTAGGTCAGGTCAGGTTATATTTACTTCTGCTACTGGTCAAGCTGCAGCTCAATAGAACCAGACAATCCGGAGAAGTCAAACTCCATGGAAATAAAACATGCGATTCCTTTATTCGTTCAGCCATTTTCCTTCGGCTTGTCTTTGAGCATCAGATTAAAGGGATGGAGCGTATGCTATATGTGCAATACAGGCATATAATGATGCCATCTATATGTGCAGATATCTCTTCACAAGACCCATGGCGATGGAGGCGTGGCGACGTGTGCAGGCTTGACATGGCTGAAAGTACACAGTCATAAATCTGGTCGTGGGTTGCTTAGAGCTTTTCTTAACGCTGCTGATTTTGTTGAGTGAATAGCAGCATGATTCGGCGGAGTCCTTAGTGTCTGTCTGACCAGCCTTATCTGGAAATGCACTGCTCACCCTTTAATTTAGGAAGGGTCTGGAAAAGATGACCTAAACAAATGCCTGATCTTCATAAAGCTGGTCAGCATCCCGCGGTTGACCGCTTTCCTTTTATGGTAGGACAAGACAAAGAATTACAAAAATAAACGTTTTAATCTAAAGACCAGTTCTTGGAATTTTCAAACACATCTTGATCGTAAAATTGTCAGATAGACCTGAACGTCATACTGGAATCGTTGCTAAGGAGTTTAATAGATATAAGATCGATATTGCCACACGCTCTGAAACTCGATTAAATGACGAAGATCATGTAACTGAAATAGCGTCTGGTTATAATTTCTCCTAGAAAGGTAAACCACAAGGTGAATGGCGTGATGGGGGGGTTGTCTTTGCTATAACATCTGAGCTAGTTAATTTCCTAGAACATCCGCAAGGCTTTAGCAATGGAATTATGCAACTAAAAGTTCCTCTTCCAAATAATCGGTACATGACTATTATTTCCGTCTATGCTCCCACTCTTACAAGCAGCGAGGAAATGATCCTGTCTATTTATCAAGACCTCAGGACAATACTGGCAAAGATTCCTGTAGCTGATAAAATCCTTCTGATCGGAGGCTTTAACGCTAGGCTAGGTCAGAATTTTCACAACTGGGATTATCTCACGAAATATGACTTTGGCAAGATTAACGGTAACAGGTTCCTCCTTGAATTATGAAGATTAAAGAAAGATAGCTTGATCTTGTTATCTGCAACTCTTTCTTTAATCTAAATCCATAAAGGTTATATCACAGATCCAAACACTGTTATGTCCTTGGCTATGTAATCACTTGATGTACTCACCAAGATGTTTGTTCAGTGAAAGCTATTAAATGTAGTACTGACCATATACTGAGAGTGAAACTGACCATACCTGAGAGCGAAACTGACCATATACTGAGAGTAAAACTGGCCATATCCTAGAGCGAAACTGACCATATACCGAGAGTAAAACTGGCCATATCTAAGAGCGAACTGACAATATACTGAAAATAAAACTGACCATATCTGAGAGCGAAACTGACCATATACTGATAATAAAACTGACCATATCTGAGAGCGAAACTGACCATATACTGAGAATAAAACTGGACATATCTGAGAGCGTAACTGACCATATACAGAGAATAAAACTGGCCATATCTGAGAGCGAAACTGACCATATACTGATAATAAAACTGGCCATATCTGAGAGCGAAACTGGCCATATACTGAGAGTAAAACTGACCATATCTAAGAGCGTAACTGACCATATACTGAGAGTATAACTGACCATATGTGAGAGCGAATCTGACCATATATTGAGAGGAAAACTGACAATATCTGAGATCGAATATGACCATATACTGAGAAAGGAATTAAAACTTCGTGTTAGGGGTAAATTTAGATGAAATGTGGTAAAGGCCCCTAAGCATGTAAATATCCCGAATGATCCTAAAGTGAAAGAGGAACTTCAAGGAGTTATTGGGGGAAACAATTTTGATGGGTAAGTTTAAGACAAGTGTCTATCAGGCTAGTACTGAGGTTCTTTGTTATATTGGGAATACACACCGGAATTGGTTTGATGAAGAGGATCCGAAATTAGACAGCTTCTGGAAATCAGGAACCAAATAAATCAGAAATACCTGGATGCACCTGGGAAATATTGGACAGTCTTTTAAAATTGCTAAGTTATCACTGCAGCATAATCTCCGTATACAGAAACTGCTTCTCTGTAATCAAATGCGCTCGACAGGTCATCTAACACGTATGGAGGATCATAAATTGCCCAAAAGACCTTTTTTTATGATGAGCTGATACAATGTAATCGACCCGCACATAAATAAAAAAATAAAAAAAAGTTTCAGGGACGTATGTAACCTAAGACTCTTGGCGTTAATGTAGAAGAATGGGAAACTGTTTGTGGAGTTATAACTGACTGGAGATCGTTGATTTGGGAACTCTGTAACCATTTTGAGCAGAAGAGAATTGAGCATTCCAAAAAAAAAGAGCGCCATTTGGAATAGAGAAATAGAACCCATCCCCACATATTACGAGGATAACACACTTGCAGTATTGGTGAAAAAGTCACATTTCTGTCACCAGAGAGGTCAGTTACAATCTCCTGAGAATGTAACTCTTCCAGAAAGATCTGCGGGTTACTTGTGTGAATCTTGTGACAAGGTTTGCAATTCTATTGCGGAAATGAAACGCCACATGATAAAGTTTCCAACATAGGTAACACAGGCAAACTTTGTTTGCCACCTGTGTAAGAGAGATTGTAAAATTGAAGTTAGCCTTAAGAATCACTTACGAGTCCACAGCAGAGCGTTAGCTCAAGTATAAATGATGGAAATAATAAAATAAGGAATGAAAAACACAAAAATCTACCAAGTAAAGCGATTGTTTTCTTCTGCATAGAAGTGACAATCAAGAATGTACATTCAGTTATGTGCCATGCTTAGGTGATCATGTATCTACATGACTGACTGAGGTTACCATTTCTTTCTGCGGTAGACCAGTTGCCATCCAAGGCTATAGAACCCGGTCTGTCCTGCTATTTATCCATAGCTGAGGGAGAAGAAGAGGATTCATATCTTTCCCAAGTTTATTAGTACGTAAGTGAATGTAATGGATCTGACTGGAATTCGAACTTGGCTCTCCGATTCCTCAATCCGAGCCGCTAACCATTATTTCATCGTGCTTTCAACAAGAAGGCACACCACGTCCACAAACTGAAGCATAAAAACTTGAAGAACATTCTTGACGCAAAGGCATCGATAAACAGTTTTGTATCCAGTTATGAAAATTGCCCCACTCTAAGAAAGATTTATCGAGAGGCTATCTAATACAGCTTCTCAAGTACTTGTTGAGAAACTGCTGCGTCTGACGAATGCGAGACAGAAAAAAATATCATACGCTACAATGGCCATAGAGAACCAAGTCTTCAGTTTGTTTGAACCAAGTCTTCAGTTTTCCGGAGAGAACCAGAACGATGATGTTATTAATGAATGCTCTGGAAGGAGGATCATTTGTTCCTTAATCATCATTCCTTTTTCTGTGCATCCTGTACCCTGTAATATGAGTTCCATAGACATAATGAAAAGAAGTGGTGAAATCACACACCCCATCATGACGCCAACATTGAGGGCTTGATTCTTGGCGGTGTAATTACCAACGGTGAACTGAATAAACGCAGCTCTGAAATATTTCATTAGGATTTCCCCAACTTACTAGGGAAATTGGAAAATTTGAGTTACATTCGAATTAGCTCATGAGGAACTGATCCATTCGTGAGATCAACCAAATTACATGAAGTTTGGCTGATAGGATTGAGTTCCAAATCATGTACGAATGCTCCTGACAGCCTGTGGAGCCAGATATTCCAGCTTTCTGACCACCTATGGTTATGTAATGGTTACCTCGAAGGGCAAGAACCCCCCAAAATATTTCCCCTCTACATTCAAGAGCAAGATGGAGCGGAAATTTGTAATGCCTTTTGCAATCTTTTCCTTAGGTATACAAATGCCACCCATCAGCCACCATTCTTGTTGTACATAACCTTGTTTTCGTGCCAGCTGGAAGAGGATGGTGAGTTACTTGAGGACGTTTGAACAATTCTTATATAACTTGTAAGATATTCCATTTATTCCAGGTGCACTACGAGCATAGGATTTGTGGACGAATTCCCGAATTTCCATCAGTTTTAGTCAGCTGTCATTAAACATGACCTCTTGATATTGGGGCCTAGGAAGGTCATTGAAAAGACTGATTGGTACATCTTTCCAAGCACCAAAATACGTCACCCTCAGGTTGTTCTCGAGTTCCTCCTGCAGTACGTCGAGTTTGCAGCTCTTAGTCACGGTGAACAAAAAAGATTTACATTATTATAAAATGATCTCAAAGACCGTCGCTTTTTCTCCCGACATTTATCTTTGGTTCTCAATCCCTTTCTTTAATATCCTTAAGTAGGTCTTTAAAGTCTCACCTCTCATGAACTGGAGCTTTTTTGAAAAGGTGATTCAAAGTCTCTGCTCTGGTCTTACCCTTTCTGAATCTGTCGTCTATTTAGTCACTTCTCTTCTTTCCTATGCCCTTATGGAGTTGCCACACCAAAGCTCTCAAGACAAACCTCGTGCACAACTCTGCAGAAAGATCTGATCTACAGGTTATTGGGTCCCTTTAGATGGTTTGGTAAGTAAGTATTAATGAAAGTTCCTTAATCAAGATTTAATCAAGTAGCTCTCTGATTGCCTTTGGGCCACTGGATTCTTGACTTGCTTGGAATTTCTCCAGGGTGCTGTCGCTCAGCAATGGGATCCTGAATATTGGGGCTGGAATCTCATCATTTGATTTGCATTCTCCAATAGAGGAATCATTTCACCTGCACCAGCGTGCCTTATGGATACGTAAACCTCGAATTTCCTGTCGCAATCACACCTTATGGCCAGTTTTGAATACTTTGTTTTAAAATAATTATAGTAGAGTGCGTTCGCGAAATTACTATCAGTACGATTACAGTTACATCAAGTATGACTTATCAATTCCCCCCTGAGAATGCTGTCGGAGGAGATCGAAAGCACTTTGGGTTAAGAAAAAATACGGGGCCTTCCTTTATGAATTTCAACTTAATATCAAGAAGATAATGAGAGAACTGAAAAGGATTATTATAAAAACAGACATATGTATATTTTTATAATAATATGTATATATCATTTAATGAAGCATAGTTGAATGAAGATATGCGGCCTAAACACACATACACACACAGAGATACACATAGATAGATAGATAGATAGATAGATAGATAGATAGATAGATAGATAGATAGATAGATAGATAAGAACAGAATGATTTAGATAGTGATTTAATGAATATGCAAACACCTGGGTTCCTCCTCACAGTAATATGATTGGATGGTGTCAGCCATGAATACAGACTGATCTGGAGGTACATGGACTACGCCTATTCTCTTTGCCTATTGCCTAGCACTACGACAAGGACCAGCTCATTACGGTTACCTGCTTACACGGTTACAGTAATCAACAACCACTTTGTTACTTCGAACAAATATATCCCTTTCCGGGACATATCAGATAGATAGATAGATAGATAGATAGATAGATAGATAGATAGATAGATAGATAGATAGATAGATATGAATATACTGATATATAAGTAGATAGATAGATAGATAGATAGATAGAGAGCGATGAACATATTGAGAAAGAAAGAAAGAAAGAAAGAAAGAAAGAAAGAAAGAAAGAAAAATATATTTTCTTTCTTAAATAATAAAAATTAGTAAAGTAAATTGCCTTTCTAGCGTACTATGTTATAGCTTCGTCTCTTGGGCACCTCGAAGCGGTGTTAGTAAACTTGTCTCGTTAGAACAATTAAGGCTGAGTAGTGAGTTCGATCCTCACTGGATGCTCCATACTTTCGGCCTTGTGCCACATCTAAGCTACACTTGGAAGTTCACTATAGCCTCGGCTCTTCGAATTATGTCAGTTAACTATTTCCGTTCATCTCTCTTTTCTTTGACAGAAATGACACATCAGTGAAGATTTGGAATTACATGGATAAAATTATGCCTGTTGCTGAATATATTATATTCACACATAGATTATAACATATACGTACATACACTTCGCTATCTATCTATCTACCTCTCTCTCTCTCTCTCTCTTTCTCTCTCTCTCTGTCTCTACACACACATATATATATATATATATATATATATATCATTAGAGATGAGTGAGACATGATTATTTTTTGAAGAGTTCTATGATGGATCACTTTCAACCACCTACTTACCCAATTGTTGTCCCTCAAGATTTGTACGTCCTGTCTTACTTTACCCTCTTATTTCAGACACACCCACTTGTTAACGTCTTTTTATTCGTTATCCTCGTTCTTCCACAGTTTCCCTTACACTTACCTTCCGTCATTACTGAATTGTCTTCTTTGAGAATGTATTCCGGCGTCAAATAAGTCACCTAATAAGACTTTGATGAATGAAACTTTTCACAAAGACCGCCAATCACGGCGACATTAGCTGATCATTTTTACTTAATTAGGATGTTGCTGGGGAGCGGGGCATAGGCATAAGAGAATGCAATCATAAGGGTGCAGGTAATGATGGCAGTATGAATACACCTGAAATTTACTTTTGGCAGACGAAAATTTTACGTCATTCACGAACAGATGCCATAGGAAAAATGGGTGGGAAAAAACGAAGAAAAAGTATTACTTTTGTCAATAAGGATGGCCTGTTTCCACATTGTGGATTCGAATAATAATAATAATAATAATAATAATAAGAAGAAGAAGAAGAAGAAGAAGAAGCATTGTACTCACAAGTGCAGCTCACACATTACGAAGAGCTTTATCTATGTAAAAATGTGTGATCTTGTTTTTTTGTTTGTTTGTTTTTTGGGGGTTTTTTTTTTGTTGTTTTTTTACAAAAATCATGTGATGTCATCAGACCATTTCTAACATTAGATCTCTGGTTGGGACCCGAAAAGAAATGTATATATGACAGAAATAATAATAATAATAATAATAATAATAAAGTTGGAGCCCTAGGACTGGTTGGAAAAGATTGCAGTAGACTAATTGAAGGGATTCCTGGAAGTCCATGCCTCAAGGAGATACAAAAAATTGTTCTGACAAGTACAGCCCACATTTTACGAAGGGCTTTATCTATGTAATTTTTTTTTATTTATTTATTTAAAGAAAATATGATGCTATTTTAACCTTAGAAACCAAGGGACCCGAAAGAAATGTAAAACGCCAGAAATCAAAGAAAATTAAAAAAAAATAATAATAATAATAATAATAATAATAATAATAAAAAGACGAGTCTTTAGTATTTGGTCGAAAGTCGTGCTAGAGGTGATTTTTGAACAAAATTACCACTTGGCGGTTAAAGATAAAACGCAAAAAAAAAAAAATCAAAAATGTCAATGTCCTCAAACAAAAAATTCATATCGGATCGGTCATCACCGGGATAAACAAGGCCCGCGTCCCTCAGAGAGGAACCTATCTGGTGTCGAAATATCTGTCACTGGAACAAACTCTTTCACCAACAATGAGACACCTGGTCACCAAAACCGTATTACCCCCAACATTGGACCCAGTGACTTAATGCCAAATCAGTTAATAAAATGAAAGCGAACGAAATGGAATCCTGAAAAGAAAAGTACAAATAGGCCATCGAGTGTTTTATCACTGCACTCGAGAATCTATAAAAATCATCAGTGGAAAATGTCAATGAAGCCATTTATGACCATGGGTATCTGGCTAGAACCGGGAAGGAAATGTGTATACAACAGATGTCAAAGGAAATAATAATAATTATAATAAAAACAAAAACTGTTCTCACGAGTACGAAGGGCTTTACCTATGTAAAATATGTGTGATTTTTTATTTTTTTTCCAAATTGCTCAGTGGAAAATATCATGATGCAATTTCTGACCTTAGGTGTGTGGTAAGGGCCCGGAAAGAAATGTGTACACACCAGAAATCAAAGGAAATAAAATAATAATACTAAAATTACAAAAATAATAAAAATTATAGACCAATAACATGACCAATAACAAATTGATCACTGTGCTGACAAACTGTACTTACTCTTTTCTCAATGAAAACACTATTCTTCTCCTGGAACAAAAGGGATACGTAAGAGGTTGTTATGGTCGTAGAGATCAACTATTAATAAATAAAATGATCCTTGAAAATTGTAGGGACAAAGATTGAAATCTCAGCACAGCTTGCAGAGATTACCTAACGTAAAGCCTTTGATAGTATGGGATATACTTGGTTCCCACAAGTCTCCTCAGTGAGAGTAAATTTCCTTAAATACAACATGGATATGTGGAAAACTACAATCTACCTAAATCCCAACATAGGCACTGCTACTTCCAATTCTTTGTATGTCCAACGAAAAATCTTTCAATGAGACTCTTTACGCGTCTCCTGTTCTGTGTGTCCTTAATCCCCCTTTTGTATGGACTAAACAATAATAACTATGGATACAAAGTGAAAAAGAGAGGCGTGTGCATCTAGTGTTAAATACCAAGTTGAATTTACAAAACAGAATATCAGCCATAAACACTTTGGCTGCCCTTGCGGTGCAATAAAGTTTCAGCGTCCTTAATTAGACCATTAAGCGAATGGATGCCAAAGGGAAAAAGCTTCTCACTTGTCACCGCATACATCATCTTAAGACTGAAGTTGACGTCTATGTGTCCAGATCCGAAGGAGGCAGATGATTAGTTCAACTAGAAATGTTTTACACAAACCACAACAATCGGTCTTCAAAGATAACTGGAAACTAAAGAAGACTGGATGATAATCTGTGTCAAAAAACATGAAAGGAATAAGGAATTTTATTTACTAATAAAGGAATCCAACAAATTCAAAAGGTACTTTTAAGTGGATGAAGAAGTGCAAATAAATCATAATACACCTAACACAGCGGCAAAGAACCCAAAAAAGAAAGTAAAAGCAAACACAATGCATGAACCAAATACAAAAACTATGTCAAGATAAGCTTCATCAGGGTCAATACTCTGCCTTACAAAAACGCAGATGTAGACAAATCTCGTATCTTCTGTGGTTACGTTGTGCAGGGTTAAAAGCTGGAAATGAAGGTTTTGTTTTTGCTGTACAGGATCAATGCTTGCTAACTAGAAATTATCAAGTACATATACTGAAAAATTGTGTTGATCCCCAAATGAAGATTCTTTGATAAATATCCAGAAACCATTGACCATCTTGTATCTGGTGGCACGGTTTTAGCATCCACGGAATAACGAAACTCGGAATGATAGTGTGAACCAATATCTGCACTGGAAGATATGACACTTTTAAGGGGAATGAAACTGTAAGAGATTGATATGAGCATCACCCTGACATGGTTAAAGAGATAGGACCTGTAACAATGCTATGGGGTTTTACAATACACACAGAAAAGCTAATCGTCCTGACGACTACAAAAACAGATTGTTTTCTTATTGACAGGAGAGTTCTTACAGATTGTAATGCATCTTTGAAGACCTTCAAAAAATTATCAAAATACAGGTATCTTGAAGTAGAAATCTCAAAAATGTCGTACGTAAGGACATCAATAATTCTAGTCGTAGTTTGAATTCTCGGCTTGGAAAAGGGTCCGATAGACTCTCTGAAGGAATTCCTGGTAGCCCATGCCTTAAAGAAATACTAAAAAAAAATTGTACACACAAATACAGTTTACATATTACAAAGAGCTTTATCTATGTAAAATGTGTGTGAACTTAGGGGTTTGTTTTTACAAAAAGTGATCAATTTTGTCATGAAGCCATTTTTGACCTTATGCCTGTGTAACCCAAGGAAATAAATAAATAATAATAATAATGATAATAATAATAATAATAATAATAATAATAATAATAATAATAATGATAATAATAAAAATAATAATAATAATAACGATCGCAGAAACAATAACTGAGATAAAGTAAAAACCTTACGTAAATGAAAAAGAAAAACGCCAGTCTGGAAAGAAAAAATAAAAACCGATTTTAATAAACTAGGAGGACAATTGTCACTTCTAAATGAAGTAGACAAGGGCTCCCAAATGTAAAAGAAAAGGAAAAGGAAACAATTGAAAGGAAGCCTTGACATAAAGAATAAGACTGACGTACCAAAAGTTAAAGAGAAGCTGAAACAACAAATTCAAGCGAAAGTACAATCAAGCGTTATGAAAAAAGAAATAGATTCTTCTGGCAAAATAAGATTTTGAAAGAAGATGCCAAGAACCTATATCGAGAATGTAGAAAAATAAAATAGAGATAAATGACCCACCTAATATTTAGGAAGTTGAAGAGTTCTGGTGTAAGGTGTGTGAAAACTGCAAAATACACAATGAAAGAGTTTCATTGGATCAAGTAACAACAGGAACAATACACACATATAGAGTACCAAAAATGGATGGATATCAATATTTCTGAAAACCGCTGTTATATGCAAAACCCAAAACTAGAAAGCACCGTGAAATGACCGAATAGCCAATTGTACCCACAAGACACTCGCACGGACATACAATGATATAATCATAAACCCAGAAAAATACCCGCAAATGGCTCATTTGGGGATTAACATACCTACACCCCAAAACAGAAGAGACACAAAACCCAAAGAACTATAGGCCCATCACCTGCCTACCAACAATGTACAAGATCATTACCTTTATCCTAACCGAGAGGACGTAACATTTCCTTGAGAAAAACAATTTACTCCCAGCAGAAAAGAAGGGACGTAAAGGAGGAAGTTACAGGTGGAAGGACCAACTAATTATCAATAAAAACAATATTGGAAGAGGTGAAAAGAAAAGAAATTTATCGATAGCATGGATCGACTACAGAAAAGCGTTCGACAGTGTTCCACTGGATAGAGAAGAGCCTAAAATATCCAGACTATGCCCTACAACAGTCAAATTCATAACAGAGAGCATGAAAAACTGGAAAACTACACTAAATCTAAACCATACAAACGGGTCATTAACATCGAGACCAATCAACATCAAAAGTGGGATCTTCCAAGGAGATTCATTGTCACTACTACTCTTCTGCTTTGGATTAGTGCCACTCAGCTGCCTGCAACAGTAGCTAAGGATACAAGTCACAGAATGGCAAAGTGAATTACCTATTCTAAACTGATCATCATTAAACGTTTGCCAAGGATGACACCCTACAGAAACCTACTCATCATTGTTAAAACCTTCAGCGAAGACATTAATATGGAGTTCGAAATCGACAAATGTGCCAAAGCCATCTTCAAATGTGGTAAACTGACGAAAGATTTAGTATCCTTGATATCAACAACAAGGTTAAGGAACTAGACCAGGAAGGTAAATACAAATATTTAGAAATTAAAGGAGACTCAGTACAACATTCAGCTATGAAGAAAAAGATCCGAAAGGAATATTATAGGAGAGTGCGTTTGATACTAGAAAGCGAACTTTACGGGGCCAATAAAATGAAGGCTATCAACAGCTTAGCTATACCCGTAGTAAAATACAGCAACATTGAATGAAAGTTAAATGACATTAAAAGATTGGATGACAAGACCAGAAAAATGCTTACCTAAATGAGGATGCACCACCCGAAATCAGATTTTGATAGGCTGTACATACCAAGAGCTTTAGGAGGCCAAGGTCTCATCCAACTTGAACTCTACAAACTACAATAATCAGATTGGAAGCATACCTCACAAAAACAAATGACCCTCATCTACAAAGAGTAAAACACCAAATCAACAAAGAAGCTACACTCTTCAAGAAACAGCTTAATATACCTGAAATCCTACCAACAAAAAAAGAAGCGAATACCATCTATGCAAAACGGGTAAAAGCAACTTGCCCAAAACAAATTACACAAAACTGGCAAGACACGGCGTTGCATGGCAAATACCTAAAAAGAATTAGTTGAAAGCTAGGACAGAAGGCCTAATTATTGCAGCCCATAACCAAAGCCTCGCAACCAGATCCTATCACTGTCACATAATCAAAAATGGAACTAACCTGAAATGCAGGATCTGTGAAAAATATGATGAAACTGTCGGCCAAATTATCTTAGGATGTCTGTAACTAGCAAAAAAAGGAATATACTCACAGACATAACAATGTAGCGATATATGTGTACTGGAAGATATGCAAGAAGCACAAAATCGAAACCACTGAGAGATGGTATGATCATCAACCAGACACAGTTACCCAAAATAACGATGTAACTATCCTCTGGGACATGCCAATTCAAACTGACAAAGAATTAAAAGCCAACAGACCCGATACTATAAAAAAAGACAAGAAATTCAGGAAGTGTATGCCAATTGACATAGCAGTACCGTCTGATAGAAATTGTCCAAATATAAGGACCTGGAGATCGATATTAATAGGATGTGGATAATGAAGACTGTACCAATAGTAATCGGAGCTCTGGCCTCGTCAGAAAAGGAATAGATCATTTTATTAACAGTGTCCAAGTTAACATCAACATAAAAGTTGCCGAGAAAATCGCCCTACTACGAACATGCCATATACTAAAAAAGGTGCTATAAATTAAATGACAATTCTCCTAATAATAATAATAATAATAATAAGGGCCTAAGAACCATAATCTGGATCCGACTCTACAGGATACAAAGCAGGAAACATAACATACTCAAATAATAATAATAATAATACTAAGAAGAAGAAGAAGAACTGAACTTGATATTTACAATAAGATTTGCTTCTCAGTTGCCTAACCTCAGTCAGTTGGACATGCTTTCTATGGCCTAACGCACTGTGCATCTCTGTTCATGAGAGGGAGTAGATGGCTGAGATTGCATCATAGCCGGGTTTCGCGGGAATTATTTTATGTGTGTGTGTGTGTGTGTGTTTTTTTTTTTAACAAAGTACGATACAGGCAAAATATTTGGGGTGTAACATTTAGAATATTGGAGACACATCCAATCGAAGACAGTCTGAATAAACTGGGCTAACTGACCTGAAAGTATCTGTAACTAGGCCTCACCTGCAATTTTATGCACTGTTTTTATTAAAAGCTACATCACGAACATTTGAATGTGAGGCATATACATGTTATACCCTTATCAGACTGGGTGATATGATACGTATATTGACCTTCGTATAGCTATACTTAGTTTAGCTTTTTGGCATGCTGCTCTCTCTCTCTCTCTCTCTCTCTCTATCTCTCCCTTTCTTTCTTTCTCTGTCTGTCTGTTTCTCTCTCTCTCTCTCTCTCAACAATATCAAAAGCAACAACACTAATGCTAATACATTTTCTCACAGATTTTCTTCCATCGGATTTTGTATAAAAAAGATTAACAATACATCTTTGCTTCTTTAATATTATATATCCCCTCTGATATATAAATATATAATTTTTTAAATATTTTCCCATTCTTTTTTCAGCTACATTTTCTCCATCTTCATCTCGTCCATCACTTCTCATAATCTATTTTTGTCTGTCCATTTAATTTTTTATTCATAACAATTGTCTCCAATCGACTTCTTTTTATTGAGTCCTCTGTTTTAAGAAGCAAAAGCAAATCAATGAGGATTCTCTACAGTTAAGAGCGCCAATTACGAGCAAGATCAAACGCAAAACGAGTCAACAACTTTATTTTGTTGCAGTCATCTTCTAAAAACGATTTGCATAATTTAACACAGAAATAAATTTGAAATTTTTGTCTCAATGTCTTTTTTCCTTTATGTTCAATGACGAATATTACTATGATACAAAGAAGACTAATTTAATAGGTTTCAATGAAGATGAGTTAATTCGCCTGTATTCTTGTAATTAGGCGATTAATTCGCCTGTATTCTTGTAATTAGGTGAAGAAACCTTTTGAAGAAATGCTAAGTGACTGATAGAAAATTCAAATATCAATATAATTTAGTGACAATAAATAAGAAAATGGCATATGATGTTAATAGATAGACAGATAGATAGATAGATAGATAGATAGATAGATAGATAGATAGATAGATAGATAAGAACCAGATAGATAGATAGATAGATAGATAGATAGATAGATAGATAGATAGATAGATAGATAAAGGACCAGATTGATTGAGATAGATAGATAGATAGATAGATAGATAGATAGATAGATAGATAGATAGATAGATAAAGGACCAGATTGAGATAGATAGATAGATAGATAGATAGATAGATAGATAGATAGATAGATAGATAGATAGATAGATAAAGGACCAGATTGAGATAGATAGATAGATAGATAGATAGATAGATAGATAGATAGATAGATAGATAAAGGACCAGATTGAGATAGATAGATAGATAGATAGATAGATAGATAGATAGATAGATAGATAGATAGATAGATTCTTAAACTTTTCTTTATGTATATTCGTGTCATCGTGTGGATTGTTCCATTCCATTTGTCTTCCTTGCTGTCAACTGAATATGTAAGGCAAACAAACGGTTACTAACACTCTCCTATCGAATCTTGATCATATTTTATTTGAATAAGCTAACAAATTGTTTGAATCCACTTTTCGTTATTAATTACTTTTGACGGCTAGAATCAGATATCGCGAACAGATTAATGTTTCAAATGAAATCCGAAATTAGACAAACGATTTTAAAAACATTAAGAATTCATTAGCCTCGGAAAAGTTTTCATTGTAGAAAAGCATGAAAGGAAAAACAGAATTTTCAAAAACACCAAATTTTGATAAGAAAATGAAATTTTTTCCTTGGTTTTGACTTAGATTATTTTAGTTTTCTCTGCACAAATAATATCCCTGGTATACAAATAGTGTTATTAATATAAGTATTGCAGTTGTCACTTAAAATAAAGGTACCTATTAAAATAACTTCTGTAATCACGTTTTTATTCAAATCCATTATTTTATTTTGACAATTGTTTCCTTTGCTTTTTTTTTACTACAATGTTCCAATATTGATTGTACATAAAAATAGACAATGACCGGTTTCAGTTGTAGAGTTACAGTACAACTGCGTAGGTAACATTTCCCTCCACATACCTGAGTTAAAAGTTTATTATTATATGTATTGTTTTTAAAACATTTTTTATGTTCATACGTTCTTTTTATAGATACAAATATTAAAGTAAATGCTCTGTTTATAATAAACAGTATTAACAACATTTACCGGCCTGAATGTCCGAGAAATTTTCATAGAAAATATGCGTCATCCGACAGGAATCAAACCTGTATCCTATACGGAACCGTTATATAGCCTGACGTGCGTTCGGTTAGCAAGGATGATTTTACTGTTTTTAAACACAATTCTCTATGATTTTCTCTCATACATTCATATCTGCTCAACGCGTATCCAAATGTAAACAAATGACGTCACACATTATGCAAAATCGACCTTGCTAACCGAACGCTCCTCTGTGGCCCAACCAGTTAAGGCTCCTAACCAGACACCTTTGATCAGAAATGGCATTATGATATTTTCCAATGAACAGTTTTGAAAATATATTTTACATAGATGAAGCCCTTCGTAGGTGTCGGCTGTAACTCTTGAGAACAGTAAGACAGTAGCCGACTTTTTCTAAGTTGATAGAATGTCTTGAAAACATTGTCTTTTTTTTTTTTTTAAATTAAAAACGCTTATCATACTTGATATCTATACTTTTTAACGAGTCTCTCGGACAATTTAAACGAAAATAATACGATTCGTCAAACTATTAATATTATTATTGTTTTTATTTTTATTTTCATTGATTTCTGGCGTTTACACATTTCTTTCCGGGTCCCTAAGGTTAGAAATGGCATCATGACACTTTCCACGGAAAAAAAAAAATTACATAGATAAAGCCCTTCGTAAAGTGTGAGCTGTACTTGTCAGAACAATTTTTTGTATCTCCTTGAGGCATGGACTTCCAAGAATCCCTTCAATTAGTCTACTGTAATCTTTTCCAAACAGTCCTAGGACTCCAACTACAACAGGGATTGTTGATGTTCCCATATGCCATATTTCTATTTCAAGGTCCTTGTATTTTGGCAGCTTTTTGAATATCTTCAAATATTATTATTATTATTATTATTATTATTGCTATTATTATTATTATTATTATTATTGTTGTTGTTTGATAAGGGTGTACTAGGAACAGGTCTTTTTACAATTATTTTTGGATGCGAGAACAACACGCCTGATGAAGCTATGTTACGAATATACGAAGATCGATATATCAATCATAAGAATATGGCAGAAACATCTATCACAGAAAATTGTGTTCGATATGTTGAGAGGTTTCAATAAAAAAGCAGCACGTGATTTCGCAGTTGGGCCTCATTTACAAATGACTTCAGTTCTTTTAGCTCCCTTATTCAGACGTTCTCTCTGACTGAGAGTGCTGCGAAATGTCTTGATGTAACTGCCAAGACATCTTTTTTTTTTTCAAAAGAAATAAAAGCTAAAAGT
Organism: Acanthosepion pharaonis; assembly: GCA_903632075.3. NCBI lineage: Eukaryota > Metazoa > Mollusca > Cephalopoda > Sepiida > Sepiidae > Acanthosepion > Acanthosepion pharaonis. Next base: position 419,439 of record CAHIKZ030000906.1, on the reverse strand, counting down.
TTCTTTGACACTCCCCTCTTTCAGACTAATTAAGGTTAGGCAATTGATAATCAAATGTGGCACTACTGGCCATCATTTTTACTGTAACCCGTCTTAATTTACCAAAGCAAATCATTTTAACATTTTAACACCTGAAATCAATTATGAACAGAAAACAAGAGAGCCATGCCTGATGTAGCGTCCGTAACATTTGTTGTTATTATAATTATCATCATCATTTGTGTATGTTATATTTTCTGCTTCACCTGCTTTGTATCCTGTAGAGCCGGGTACAAACTGATTTAATGAATATGCATACACCTGGGTTCACCCTAACAGTAATAGGATTGGCTGGTGTCAGCCATAAATACAGACTGATGTGGAGGTACATGAGCTATGCCTATTGCCTACGCCTATTGCTTACTACTACGACGAGGATCAGTCCATTACGGTTACTTGCTAGATTGTCCTACCCGGTTACAGTAGATTGATAGACAACCACTTTGCTACGTCGAACAAATATATCCCTTTCCGGAACATATGAAAAACTATGGTCGTTAGGCCATTATTATTATTATTATTATTATTATTATTATTATTTGCGTATGTTATGTTTCCTGCTTTGTACCCTGTAGAGCCGGGTCCAAACTATGGTCCTCAGGCCCTTACTATTATTGTTTGTATATGTTATGCTTCTTGTTTTGTATCCAATAGTGCCGGGTCCAAATTATGTTCCTTAGGCCCTATAGGTGAATTGTCATTTAATTAATCGCACTTTCCTTAGTATATGAGATATTCCTATTAGGGCGATCTTCTGGGCAACTTGATGTTGATGTTACCTGGGACACTGTTAGTAAAATTATCCATTCCTTTTCTCACGAGGCCTAGAGCTCTGATTACTATTGGTACCGTCTCAGTCTTCATTCACCACATCCTGTTCATCTCGATCACCAGGTTCTTGTATTTGAACAATTTTTCGATAATTTTCATGGGGGTGTTTCTCTCAGATGCTATCTATGTCAATAAGCATATACTTCCTGAATTTCTTCTCTTTTATAATAATATCAGGTCTGTTGACTTTTATTTCCCTGACAGTTTGTATTGGCAGGTCAAAGAAGATAGTTGCATCGTTATTTTGAATAACTATTATTATTATTATTATTATTTCAGTTATTTTAAAAGTACAGACCCATTGGCAAGATTGTTGATCCAGTGTTTTATTTCAGTTTATGCTGGCGTGTTATCTATTGACTTTTCTCGTTTTAACAAGAATGTTTCGTAAATTTTACACCTGTCTCGAATCTCAAGAATCCTTCCCACCTTTTTGTGCTCAGCCTAACCTTCACCTCAAGATCTACCCTACCAAAACACCCAAACCAAAGCCATACAACAACCCTTCTATCCACCTCCAAAAAATGTGGGGCGCGTTGCTGTGTCTTCTTGAATATCATTGATTAAATTCTTATAATCTAAGGAGAATTGTGTATTTATGTCGTTTCTTATTCAATGTACGGACTTTCTACCCTGCAAAAATCACCGAATCCAACCCCGGGACCGTTCCACCTACCTACTCATCGCCCAATCTTCACTATCGAATCTTGAATCCCCACCCCATAAAATCGAACCGTGTGAGTCACGGGAGTTAGGAATTGGAAGGTGCGCGGCGGTGTATTTGAGAGCCCCTGTGCCTGGCGGGCAATTCGTTGCATAGGTTACAGTCACGAAACAGACCTTCCTAATATCTCTCCGTATGTGACGTTGCCAACGGTCGTTCTTTTTGCCTAAGACGTCAAATGACGTATAAGGAACGATGCCGACGCCGAGGAACGCGAAAATAAAAGAGAAAAAGAAAACGAAAAAAATCGATGACGGTAGTTAAAAATATGACAATAATAAATAACAATAATAATAATGGTGGTGGCATTTATGATGATAATGGTGATGATTATGGTGACGATGGTGATGGCTAGTTTCCCGCTAAGAATACAATACTGGTCATTAAAGCCGGGAAGTTATGATTACAGAACTATAAAAATGTCGGATTTCGCGATGATATATATATATATATATATATATATATATATATATATATATATATATATATATATGTGTGTGTGTGTGTGTGTGTGTGTGTGTGTGTACGTACATGTGCATATATACGTAAAAATTAACTTACAGTGCAGTATATACACGCGCGTCTCTTAAAATATAAAATTTAAATCATATCCAATAGAAATGCATAGCGTTTAAGAATATCAATTGCCTTCTAAAAACAAAATTGCACACAGTGAAAGAGACGGAAACGGAGAGGGAAAGAGGGAGGGAAAGAGAGAGAGAGAGAGAGATAAAAAAAACGGAAAAACGAGAAAAATGGTAAACATACAGAGAGATAGACACAGAGAAAGAGAAAGAAAGAGGCGGTGGGGGGAGACAGATACAGGTAGAGAGGGTGGTCTTCAAATGGGACAGATAGAGAGAAGGGGATGGAGAGAGTGAGAGAGTGGTCCTTGAAGTCGTAGAAAGGGACGTAAACAGCGAGAGTGACAGAGAGAGAGAGAGACACACACAGAAAGAGAGAGAGAAAAGCTAGTGATCACCAACAATTTAATTATTTTCTTTTATTGCTTTGGTGTTTCATGTTACTGCATGTTAATGCTCATTAGTTAATATGTATATTATATTATTATATAAAATAAAATAAAATAAAAACAGAACAATCGACGTTTACTGGGGAACCATGGTTCGAACCTTACTGAAGGTCACATTTTCTTGAAAATCCCAGATCGGTAGATGTCAATTATTATTATTATATATTCTTGTGCGTATATACTGAGTGTTTACATGCTTGTTTTTTATACAAATATTTGCCTGCTTTATGTTGATTAATGTGCCCAGATGTTCGCCTGATCATTAATAATATGAACATAACAGGTTGTTTAATGCGTCCAAGTATATTCGTCTGACAATTAATAATATAAATTTAACAGGTTGTTTAATGCGTCCAAATATATTCGTCTGACAATAATATAAATTTAACAGGTTGTTTAATGCGTCCAAGTATATTCGTTTAACAATTGAGAATATAAATTTAACAGGTTGTTTAATGCGTCCAAGTATATTCGTCTGACAATTAATGATATAAATTTATATGTTGATTTTGAAAATATCATTTTCCGGATCTATAACAAAGTCATTGTTGTATATGATACCACAGAATGTTACTTAATGCTTACCGTTCGTTTGAGATCACCTTTCATGATCAGATATTCATATTGGTTAATAATAGTTCAATACCTGCAATATAATAATGGATTTTTATATTTTGCATTAGATCCTTCACCAAATTGCTGGTGGAGATCAGACGCTCCCTTTAAAAATCGTTTCCACTCTGTGAAAACTATGTAAACTAATTTTAATATGCAAATTCTTATTTGCACCACCAAACTTAAAAGGACCCAACTCTTAAATGCGTCCCAACTAAAGCAAATTAATCATATATCTATTATCTCATGACTCTACTAGTCAGAAGATTTCACGCAATAAGCTATCTTCTTTTTCTGTGGTAGACTGGTTGCCAACCAAGGCTATAGGGTCCAGTCTGTCTTGCTATTCAATCTATAACTGAGGGGAGAAGAGATAGATTCGAACTCAGTTCTCGGATTTCTCATTCCGAGACGTTATCCATTATACCACATCGCGGGTAATCTGAATAAAATATAAACTTTTAGAGACATCAACAGTAATATAAGGGTTAATTTTTATCAATTATAATTTTTTAAGCACCAAAATTATTTGTATATATTTGTATATATTATTTTTCTTGATAATTTATGATTTAGATTCACAATTTCCAAAAATTATTTTTTTCAGTACACGTTCTCATATGTTGACTTGCCATTTGTCAAAGTATTGTGCAATTCATGCACATATCGATCAACATATGACAAATAAAAATATTATTGATATAAGATAAGTTTTAATAGATAATACCAAAACATAATATAGTACTCAATGGAAAAAGACTCCAAATTATGAAAACCGTTGTAATACAAATGGAGCAGAAAACATTAAATAAAGTACCTTTCTCCATATGAGATCGTATATTGAAGAGAGTATGAAAATGCAAAACCAAAAAAGAAAACACGTAAATTGTAGATGAGGTTGGAATTGGTCCCAGCAAGCGTGGTAACACCGGAATTAATTAAAAACAGTTATATAAGCACACAAACAAACACAATCCTCGAAAAAGAATGTAGCAAATTCGAAAGTACTTGGAGGGAAAATGCCTTTATCTACGTAAAATATGTGTAATCTTGATTTTTTTTTTTTTTTTTTTTTGGTTACAAAAATGATCAGTGGACCTGACCTTAGATCTCTGGTTGGAACTGGGAAGGAACTACAAGAGAAATCAAAGAAGAAATAATAATAACAATAATAATAATAATAATAATAATAATAATAATAATAATAATAAAAGATGTTAACAAACACTGGTATGAACATCACCCAGCTTCGGTTACAGAAATAGAAGACATCACAATTCTATGGCATTACACCATCTTTACAGACAGGAAGATCGAAGCAAATAGGCCGGACATAAATGTCAAAAACCAAAAAGAAAAAAAAAACTTGCGTACTAATTGATATGGCTTGCCCAGTGAACTGTAACATAGCAACCAAGAAATTTGAAAAACTATCGAAGTATAAAGACCAGGAAATTGAAATAGAAAAAAAGTGAAAACTGAAAACAAGAATAGTACCAGTCATAGTAGGTGCGCTTGGAATGATAAAAAAGGAACACAACAACACATTGAATAAATCCCTGGAAATTCCAGCTTATGAGAAATACAAAAAAAATTGTCTTGATAAGTACAACCCACACACTAAGAAGAATTTTGTCCATGTAATGCTAGTGATGTTATGGAAGTTGTAAAAACAAATCATGAAATGTAGTCATAACAACACACCAATACCTGACTTAGGTCTTCCCGCAAACTTGGTAGGTTCTATGACCATAGCAGGAATCGAAATATAATAAAAAATAATAATAATAATAATAATAATGACAACAACAACAACAACACATTGAAAAAAATCTCTGGAAATCTCAGCTTAAACGAAATACAAAAATTGTCTTAAGTATAGCCCACACACTAAGAACTTTGTCCATTTAACGCTAGTGATGTTATCGGAATTAGATAAACAAATCATGAAATGCAGCTATACCATAGGTCTTCCCGCAGAGTAGGTAATTAGTTTGATCATAGCAGAAATCGAAATATAATAATAATAATAATAATAATAATAATAATAATAGCGAGAACTGGAATTGAGGCTAAGATTGTAGGCCGCCAAAAAACTACCATCATCTACTCCGAAATGTTCTTTAGTTATGAGTTTGTCACCATGGCTCAAGAGCAGAATTTCCATTGACTACGTCTATGTACAACATCAACATAACAATAACAATAATAATAACTTCTTCTTCTTCTTCTTCTTCTTCTTATTCTTCTTCTTCTTCTTCTTCTTCTTCTTCTTCTTCTTCTTTATGTGTCGTGTCCCTTCAGAACATAGGTGATCATGGCTCTCCACAATTTTCTGTCCTTCTATGCTATTCTCAGTATCCTTCTGTAGAACAACATTCCTGGTGTTTCAGTTCTCTTCTCCATCTATGTGATGATTATCCAGTACTCACAGCCATATTAGATAACTGACATAGGTAACTTATTCAGTACTCTTTTCTTTAGAACTCCCGACAGTTACTTTCTCTTTTAATACGTGTGGCGTTCTTTAGGTTGTGGTCGAATTTATTTCTGTGTATAAGATCCTTTTTGTGTTCATTGATACTGTTTTTAATTTTTTGCAAGTTTCCCCAATTTACTGTGAAGAGCAGCTGTGACAGTTTATTTTATATATACTTGCTTCAGAATGATTATTGTTGTGGATATTTTGGATTCTAATTATATCTATAATAGCTTTGGGTGGAATTATAATCATTTTTGATATGAAGATTAGATAAATTACAAAGAATTCGAAACTATTCGGGGAAGATAAGTTTTCCTTTTGTCTTTATTCATATTGTCATTTACAGATAAATTTTAGTTTTATCCGAGACGCAACGGAATATTTTTTTTTAATTTAATCTTCTGTTATAAATTCTTTTATTAATATTACCTTTGTAGAATAACATATTTATATCTGATGTTTTACATACACACATGTACGCGCGCACACACACAAACACACACACATATATCATATTTATATATATACAAAAGAATTACTTAGCTGTAATTACAGTTAATTAATTCTTTTGTATATATAAAAATATTATCAATTCTATATCATTATAATATTGGACATTATATGAAAATATCTGCTTCACTTTTACATCTTAAATCTTAAATTTTCAATTATATATATATATATATATATATATATATATATATATATATATATATATATATAAAATATAATAAAAAGGTCAAACACTATATCCCATGGTCATGTTTGAGCCCTTTATATTATATTATATTATATTATATTCTTGCTCTGTCCTGGACATTGAGCTCTACCTGGATTCTATCCTCTTGGAAATTCATATATATATATATATATATATATATACTATTATTATCTATCTATCTCTCTCTCTCTCTATCTATCTATCTATCTATCTATATATATATATATATATATATATATATATATATCCGCAGGGTTGATGAAAAAGTGATAGTGTGGGAGGGTAGGCGTATTTAGGAATCATTTCTTCATTCAAGAATGTGACCTTCTGCAAATACAACCAACTAAATCATACGCAGTAACTCTTCTCCGTCAACTAGTGTTTGGGAAAAGACCAGTGTGGTCCGAAAGTCTTGTCACTCGTACATAATATAATTTTTTTTTATTTCAGATGGCTGACGCAGGCTCCTTCCGTTTGGAAGAGAGGCTGCTTGAAAGTGTATGGACGATACCAGAAAACATATCAGTTGAAGGTCACTGTTCGGAGTGACTTTACAACAATCAACAAAGTACCGCTTCGTAAAATATCACACAAGATACGGTGCCGCATCAATTTGTTCCACAAAAATGATGGTGTTCATCATGCGTGACAGCGTCATTGAAAGTGAATATATTAAATCCAATACATGTGCTTTTGTATTACTGTATTACTTGTTCATTCCTTTTTAGTGAAGGTGACAAGACTTTCGGACAGCCCCGCATATCAATTTAAATGTCCTTTGAGAGATTGTATCTCCTTCAAAAAAGTAAATACATATGTTGGTTTCACAGCAACAACATTATCAAGACGGTTTACACTCCATATGTTGGGTACAATTTATATCGCACTACATCTAAAGATACATTCCTACAAAAAAAATACGGTGTCTTTCTTAATGAATTTAATATCAACGTTAGGAAGTCGATTTGAGAATTTGTGAGGTTTACAATAAAATAGACATAATGTGTTCAGATTATTCAACGAAACACACGCACCTACACACACTGGTATATATATATATATATATATATATATATATATATATATATATATATATATATATATATATATATATATAATTAATATAAGTAAAAGTGTGTCACTTAGCTGATTCATGTTACTTAGACGGACCTGACCATCTAGTCTTCAGGAGATCCAGCAATTGACTGCGTATATTTCTCGACTTTTCTTTTTAATGCACTTATTATTGGTACAATTATGGGGGGGGGGTGTAAAAATTAAGATATTTATAAACGAATGAAATTATTTTAGAAATGTTTCTTTTTTTAGAAAATCTAGGTAAAATATTTTTTTACATTTACTATGTTTTCTTTACATTCTTTAATTTTATAAAATTTCGAGAAATTAATTATTGTATTGCATAATATTTTTATTAATCATATGCATTTTGTGTGTTTTTTGTTTTGTTTTTTTGTTTTTTTAGAGTGGGGTAGGGTTACAATTTCTTTGTAAAACAGGACCCCTCCCCCACTTACTGAGAATCTGCTCTAAATCGTAAAATAAAAAATGCAATAAAACTAAAACATTATTTAATTAGAAAAGTTTTTAATTGCTCTTATAAAAAGGATATATTGTGGGCACTACTGTCTGAAGAAAAAATATTTTTCGATGAATAATTATTTTTTATAAGAATGGTTTTATTTATTTTTAAATTTTAATTCGAATAATTTATAAACTTTTAAATGTCTGTATTAATTTGTAAAGGTTAGTTGTTCAATATTTTAAAAAGAATTTAGAATTGTTTGTGTGTATAAACGTACCGATTTTGTAAATAGGGACGTCCATGCACGACATTATAAAATTATAAGAGCGGTAATTATAGCAAATTTAAAACCAAAGTACCTAAACAATGAAACATTTGATTACGGAGAATATTTTCCTAAATTTTTAAGATTACTGAGCACTTAAAAATTATATAAAAAGGCGTTCACGTTATATTCCTCAAGTAATTTTACAGATATGTCTCCCATAGAAAAAAATTAAATAAACTTCCAGAAGTCGGTCAAGCTGTCAGTCTGTCAAGATCCTAAATAAACATCTACATTCGTATTAAAAAAATTAAAATAAAAGTAAGTAATATTTGTTTAAAATCAGATTAATTAAACTTTAAATCCGCTAATATTCCTCAAATAAAGTTTCAAAAAGGTATATTTGATTTTGGAAAGATTTTTTTTTTTAATAAAGTTACAAATCTCTAAAAATGGCACTAAAATCAGCATTTTTAGTGACTTAAAGAAAATAATTTCAGTCTATTTAATTTAAATTTGAAATACAGCAACGTATTTTTATAATTGTTAAATATTAAATGTAATCTATTAACTTGAAATTAAAACTAAAATAAAACTTTCAAGAAAGATCTTACATATTTTTAAAGTTCCTCAACGTTTAGTACGAGTCCTTGTCTGCCTGTCTGTTTGTCTGTCTGTCGCCTCTCCCTCTCTCTCTCTCTCTCTCTCTCTCTCTCTCTCTCTCTATATATATATATATATATATATATATATATATATATATATATATATATAGATACACCTAGTGAGCCAGACAGGTGTATCTAGGGTGTATCTAGGTCTGCTCTACGGTTGTATTGAGCTCTTTTGTTAGTTAGTTGTTACTCGTATCGGGGTTTTTTTCTTTGGCTTCAGACCTGCATCTGTGCGATTTTTTGTCGGCAGAAGTTCATGTTTGTAGCTCTTTCTTTTTTAAAACCTTTTTTCCCTCGAGATTGATTTGATTAGCAAATCAAAAATTCGAGGGTTTTTCGAAAACGAGTTATATATATATATATATATATATATATATATATATATAGATATATAGAGAGAGAGAGAGAGAGAGGGAGGAGGTATTTACTTGGATAATTCAAATAACTAGATATTAGTAACCGTATATACGTGCGTTATCCTGTATACACAGATAAGTGAATAAATATTTACTCAATTTAATTTAAGGCGTAAACAAAACATACACACACACACACACACATATATATATATATATATATATATATATATAATGAATACAGAATCCTTAAAAATCCATTTGGTTGTAATTTATTTCGTGGTCTTTTACATCCATCTTTTCAGACCAGCGTTTTGTTAATAAATTGATCTCTCTCTGGATTAATAAACTCCTTGGAATTATTTCTATTAATTATCAATTGATACATATATATATATATATATATATATGTGTGTGTGTGTGTGTGTGTGTGTGTGTGTGTGTGTGTGTGTGTGTGTGTGTGTGTGTATACTGTCTCGAAAAACCTTCGAATTTTGATTTGCCAATAATCAAATCAATCTCGAAGGAAAAAAGGTTTTAAAAAAGAAAGAGCTAGAAACATGAAAGTCTGTCGAAAAATCGCACAGATACAGGTTCAAAGCCCAAAGAAAGAACCCCGACACGAGTAAACAACTAGCAAAAGAGCTCGATACAACCGTAGAGCAGACCAGATAAACACACACACACACATATATATATATATATATATATATATATATATATATGTATATATATATATATATATCGAAATTTCAAAAAATAAATAAGTAAAAATGGGGTAACATATGTAAAAAAAAAATAATTTACCAAAATTTTCACAATTTTGGGAATAAATCCTGAAAGTTTCATTAAAACCTTACAATAATTTGAGTTTTCAAATAATTTCCCAATTAATGTTTTTCAACGCAAAAAAACGCTAAAATGTCCAATGAATTTATAATCAGCCTCTGACGTAAGGAAAACAAAATTTTTAATCTAAAATTTCGAATATTCTAAAAAGGATAAAAAAAAATTATAATTCAGTAATAAAAAATCCATTAGTCTTTGCTTTTACTATTAACATAAAAATTTGTACAATAAAGAATTGTTTTTATTAATTTTACGGCATTTTTCCATTATGGTATGCTCATTTTTTAGCGAGTCTTTGGTTGATATCTATATATCTATATTTATGTATTTTTCAGTGCGCCAACGTTTCTACCAATTGTGACACAAGGTCAGTTTAAAGTGGGTTTAACGGCAATGCTGTGGAAAAATTGCTCAAGTCCCCTCGGAACTTCCCCTTTTTGGGAACGCCTCAGGCGCCAGGTAATAACCCCATTCTCCTCCCGAAAGAAAAGCACTGCCTGGCTGATCCCCCACCCCCTGGGGCTTGAGCTAATATTATTTTGAAACTTTCCCGGTCGAAGCAAGGGAATATATATTTATACATGTTATACATACTACATAAACAATGTGTGTGTAAATGATAGCGTGTATTTGTTCGATGTGTGAGAATGCTTAGGCGTATTTAAATGTGTATTTTGATACAGTGTTAATGTTGTGCACACATGTTTATATGCTCTGTAATATTTGTATGTTAACGTGTGGGTTTGTTTTTACACAGCAATTTGCGAGTAAAAAGACTACCGCCAACCCCATTTCCTTGCAACAACCTCCAGCCTTTAAAAAAATCGCCTTTCTTATCTTTACAACTTTCCTCATTGGATTTTTCGACCCCTCCCGTATTGAAGCGTCCGTATCTGTCTGTGAGTTCGTCTGTCTGTAAACTTAATCACACAATAATGAAAACAACAGCACCGACCTTCTTCTTTTTTTTTTTTTCCTTTTTGTCTTGTTTTCATTGTTATGTTAAGACACAAAAATAGACACAAATATTTTTCACTGCCATAAAAAGACAGAGTTCGTCTAATTACATCTAGAAAGAGAGACAAAATCAAACGAAATTAAGTCAAAAAGAAAAGAAAAAGGGGGAAAAAAAGGGAATAAAAAGAAAGAGATTGGAAAAGACTGAGAAGGGTGAAATAGAATAAGAGTGAGAGAGAAAAAGAGAGATAGTGAGAGAGAAAGAGAGAGGGAGAGAGAAAGAAAGAGAGAGAAAGAGAGAGAGAGTGAGAGAGAAAGAGAGGGGGAGAGAGAGAGTGAGAGAGAAAGAGTGAGAAAGAGAGAGAGAGTGAGAGGGAAAGAGAGGGAGAGAGAGAGAGAGAGAGAGAGAAATAAGTACTTTGACCTCAATCACTCTGATTCTTCTCTCATTCACTACCCTCATTCACTACCCTCATTCACTTGTCCCATTCACTTGTCCCATTCACTCTCCCATCGTTTCGTTCAATCATTACCCTCAACCCCTTTCTCGGACCCACTAATCATTCCTTCCCAGTCAAATGAAAACCCACCCTGTCTCCTAACTACCCACTCCCAATTCCCCACTCATTAACTCCTTTTTAATCCTCTACCCCTTCACACTAACCTTCTCACCTTCATTTAATGTTTACCCACCTTTCTTCTTCATGTTTTTCTTTCTCTTAATCAACATATCCGTGTCTTTTGTAAATATATACAAATAAGCATAATAATACCTAGGGATGTACATGCATTGATAATGTATATATATATATATATATATGTGTGTGTGTGTGTGTGTGTGTGTGTGTGT
>CAHIKZ030000906.1:357500-397500 GCA_903632075.3 Acanthosepion pharaonis | reverse complement strand
CACCTACTCTCAAGGAGAAGTTCGTTTGAACATTTCAAACATATATGCACATACTCACACACATTAATGCTTAGACATATTAACCGCGGCACACTCAGACATCGTTAAGCAAATTTATTTCAGCGCTGACAGCTTGCATAGTAGTCGTGGTTATTATATATATATATATATATATATATATATATATATATATAGATAGATAGATAGATAGATAGATAGATAGATATATACGTTTGGGGTTGCGACTTAAGTTTCGTTGTTTCACCAACTCATCAGACCCCGAAATATTAGTTAAGTAATATATACGTCTATATATACACACTATTTACATCGTTCGGACTGTTGTCCTCATCTTTATTGCCATATTCACAACGTTTCGGCTGTTGTACGCCTCGACCTTCTTCATGATCTGTCTATATTTCTGAGGTGAGGTATTGTAACTATTTACACTATTTACATTGTTCGGACTGTCGTCCTCATCTTTATTGTCAGTTTCACGACGTTTCGATCGTTGTACGCTCTGACATTCTTCAGGAAATATCTATTTTTCTGAGAAGAGGTATTTTAACTATTTACATTATTTACATTGTTCGGATTATTGTCCCCATCTTTATTGCCATATTCACGACGTTTAGACCGTTGCATACTCTGACCTTCTTCAGTATCTCTCTATATTTCTAAGATGAGGTATTTTAACTATTTACACTGTTCGGACTGTTATCCTCGTCTTTATTGCTAGATATTCACAGCGTTTCGGCCGAATCAACTAGAAATAGGATTGCTGTCCAAGTAATGTTCGCTGCACCAAAAAACATGTTTGTTAATGTTCGCTACTAAAATACTAGAGGTGTCTTGCTTCGTTATCATTTCACCCTACGCAAGGCGGCAAAGCCACTAAGATGCGAAGGGATTTTTGAGAGTGAAGAAAACTGGAAAAACGTCATTGAGGAGAAACGACAATAAAAGAAGATTCAAGAAGATCGAAGGTGACGATTAAGGTTGTATTTAAATTATAAAGATCGTAGATGACAGAAAAGACATGTGGAGAGCCAAGATCGCCAATGTCCTCAAGGGACACGGCACCTAGAAGAAGAAGAAATTGACAGGAAAACGGGAAGCTGGAAGAGAGTTCCACAAGCGAGAAGTGCGGGAGAATAAAATATTCGAACAGAACTTACGCTTACCTCTCGCTATTTCAATAGTTAACGAATGGGACCTAACTGCCAATCAAGTAATGCGTTTAAATGTATTAATTCGAGGTACCAAAGGTGATAGCTCATTAGAATAATTGCAATGAAAATATTTATTGAAAAGTCAAAGAGAAGCTACGTTATGGCGCTAGGTAATTAGCTGAAGCCAAGATGCCAGGTCAGTGTCAGTGAAAACATATAAAAAACTGCTGATTTTTCTTTGGATTTTGTTAAGGATCTTTAGATACATAGCAGAAGCACCATACAATATGTAGGGGAATGTTCACTGCACAAACGGATGGTAGATGTATAAATAAGTAAGATAGATTCTGGCGATAAAAATTGTCTGACACATGTAATGGAACAATTTTCTTAGTACTCAGAAAATTGATTCAACAAAAAGAGCACTTCGAGCGTCTCTCAAAAGTGAAGTCATTGAGCTTTCGCTGAGAATCGAACTCTTGTCTAGCGGTTTACAGTAAAACACACGCTAAGCACTGCTTGACATGAAGCGTTCGCTTTTATCTTTTTTTCTAAATTTAGATTCGCGGGGATCTATATGTTAACGGAGGCGATTATATAATGTAAGGAGATAGCTTCAGTTTCTGGTGTGTGTATATGTGTGTGTGTGTGTGTTTGCCCGCGTTCGATGTATTCCAGGCCCTTATCCGTGCCACTTAATCAGAGGAAGAGAAAACCAGAAGAGGCATGCCCCGGGCATTGCGTGGGCAAAGACAAAAAACACCCGGGGTTCGACGGAATCACCTTTCTGAATTTCAAACAAAGTTTTACGTAATCGCAGACGAAGAGAAATACCGTTGACAGTGCCCTCCAAAAAGAAGAATTTTCTGCGAACTTAACTCGCTCAATATCACATTCCAGTGTTTCTATTTAAAAATGGCTTTCTTCAGCTATTTTTGGCTAGAAAATAAATATCAGGTCAACGCTTAATATATCGTGAAACAAAGTCTATTTAAAAAGTAGAGGGTTAATAAAGAGCAAATCCAAAAGGTCTCTAAAAAGATTTGTTGCATTCGAATTTTTAGTATAAGAAAAAAAAAAAAAAAAAAAAAGCAGAAATTTAACCGGCATTCTGAAAGAAGTTTTCTGTGCACTTACTTTAATAAAGTGTTTTTAGCAAATGTTGTGTTCGTTTTGAAGCAACCATAATATTCTCATCAGATAAAGGGATAAAATTTATATGAAGTTCTAAATGAAATTCTTATATTTTTCTCTGGGTATTATCTTCCATGGGCCACACCCACCAGGACGTGGGCGATCATGACTCTCCACAATTTCCTGTTCTTTGTAGCTCTTAATAAATTTTGTCTTTTTCTTATATCTCCTAAACCATGTTCATTGCTAGTCCTTAATTTTTTTTTCAAAAAGTATTACAGGTAATAGTTAACTATTTGCCCATATTTGGGACCCTAACGGGTATAGTACCACTGGCGGAATGAATTGCGTCATGGTGCACTGGATCACGGAAACACCAACAATTGTATACTGTGCCGTTGACAAAATCAAAATAAACCCTGCCTTAAAAAAAAATTGCTGCTGGATACGGTTTATATATATATATATATATATATATATATATATTTAATATATATATATATATATATATGTATATATATATAAATATATATATTAGGTGACTTGAAACAACTATATCCTGTTTCATGCATTCCACAAACGCACAAACATTCCCAATAATGTAAACACAATGATATATATAGTTAATTATAATTTTGATCTCAAAAAAGTAATGCCTAAATAGGTAAAATCGTCATTAAATTTAAAACTCTTCAGCTGTCAAGCTTTTTCCTTCGTATATAGTCTGGAATTCCCTCAACATAAGCAAATTTAACATGTTTTAATGATACAGTAGCTTTATATAATTGCATTTGCACACATTGTTAAGTGTCACAGAATTATTCTTTTTGAAATCGAAATATAAAATCGTCAATATATACACAAAAAAGTCATACACAACATGAGTGCGCACGCGCGTACACACGTAACCATGCAAACACGTAACCTGCACAAGAAAATGTATACACCGTCAATTTTGCAGGCATGTAATACGCGAAAAACAAGGTACAACCCAGTAAGTCAATCGTTGAAAAAAAAGCAACAAATTAATGTCCAATCACCGAATTAAAACTCCGGCTAATCGTTGCTCAGTCATTATGACAGGTGCCAAAGCTAGGTGTCAGAAAAATGCCTCACAGGTAACACCAACCGTTTTTGTTATCTTTTTTTTACTTTATTTATTTATTTTTTTTTTTTTTACCGAAGTAGAAATCAAAGGAGTGACGGTGTCATAACAGCTTTTCAGAAAGAAAAGGAAAAAGAAAATAACAAAATTGTCCTTTTTCTTCACTTTTTTTTTATTTCCACACATTGACTAAATTTTAGGGGACACTTTTTTTTTTTTTGACCTACGAAAAGTGCCAGGACCTTTTAAAATAACAAGAATTAAGAATATGAAAAAAAAATCAAATCAAAACATATACAAGAGTACAAGAAATATCAAGAGTGTACGTGTGTGTGTCTTTTTTTTTTTTGTAGCTACCACCACAAACGAATTCTTATGTCAAATAATTTCCAGTCTTATCTATACTTCATTTAAAACTTTATCAAAAATTTGAGGAGAATAAAAAAAAACAAAATTATTTTTCTGTCCCTTTCCCTCACCAAAATTAGCCAAGAAAAAGGAAAAAACTTTTTTCTGTTTTCCCCTTTTTTTTTAGGAAAAAAAATTTATTTCCATCTAAAATTTTATTTTATTGCCCACCAAATTTTATTTTATTTTTTTTATTATTATTATTATTATTCAACTATATTTTATTTTTTTATTAACTCATATTTTTGGGGGAAGAATGATTTATTTTTAACATTGTAAAAAATTTCTTTTTTTAAAATTTTTCTGATCTCTTCTATTTCCATAATAACCATTCAAGGAATAGGATTAAATTTTGTAATTTTTTTTTTCTTTTTATATATAAGAATTTAATGAAATAAAAAAAAAAAATTAAAAGAAATATACACAAGCCAAAAATTTTTAATTGTAAATTTCTGCCCAAAACATATATTTTAAGGGGTAAAATAAATTATAAATAAACCCAAACCCCAAACCAAAAACAACAACATATTATTAATAAAAATATAATATTTGCATAATTCTTAAAGGGGGAAAAAAAACTTTAAAATTTTTTTTATTTTCTTGCCAATAGACATTTTAAATTTTCTTCTCCTCCCCTAAGAATCCACTTTAAAAAAAATAAAAACATTCTGAGAAATAAAAGAAAATTTTTCTCCAAAAACCTAACCTCCCTTAAAATTATTCAGACAAACCACTTCTAATAACCAAAAACTAAAATATTAAACTTCCCCCGAAAAAAACAAAAAATATGGAAACCCCCAAACGGACCCTAACCCAAACTTATCAAATTTAAAACCAAAACCTATTACTTCTTAAAACAAAAGGACACCGATAAAAATTACAAAAAAACACAAACATACTCAAAAAAAAAGAGCAAATTATTCCCCCGACAAAAAGTATAACCATTTTAGACAAAAAAAACTACATTAAAAAGCAGAATCACAACTTTAAAATAAAGATTCATCCCCTTCCTTGACCAACAAGCAAAATTCAAAAACGAATTCACTTCCCCAAGAAAGAACTCAAAATAAAAAATCCATAAAATTCTTTTCCGAACCTAAAAAAAATTCTACTTCCCCCTCATAAACCCCCAAATCATTTCAGAAAAAACACCCCCCAAATCTTTCACCCACCCACATAAATTACACAATCAAATAAAAAAAACATTATGAAATTTCAAAAACCCAAATCAGCCATTTAAAACCCTAATATCACATTCCCCCCCAAACTTATATCTGGGTAATAAAATATCCCAAAAAACCTTTTTTCCTGAATACCTGGTTATTTAAACAACCCAAATTTTTCCAAACCAAATTTTAAAAAAAAAGCCCCATGATACAATCCAAAGAATTTTGTCCCTTCAAAATTAATTTTAAAAATCACCTATAATTCCTTATAACAAAAAAACCAAACCGGTACAGATTTTTTAATTTAAATTCAAAAACAAAACAAAAATTTTTAAATACAACCCACCTAAAGATTATTTTCCCAATGGGGAAAAAATGGCCTAATTTGAATTCTTTTCCACTAAAAAAAAATCTAAAAACAATTTTAAATTAAAAACCCCCATTCTTTTTGATAATTATGACTTTTTCTTTTACTCAACAGAAAAAAAAAAACCTTTTCATTTTTAAAATTTAATCAAAAATTTTTTAAGGACTTTATAAAATCCCCTTTTTAAATGTAAAAAAAACAAACATCCTTTTGTTATAAAAAAAAAAAAATAAAATTTGATTTTTGTTTTTAAATTAAAAAACTATTTTATCAGCCTTTCTTAAAAAAAAAGCATGCCAACCATTTTAATTTTTTTAATTTAAAAAAACAAAAAAATTCTAAAAAAATACCCCAATAAAATAATAAAAAAAATAAATAAAATTTTTGTAAACATTAATTTTTATTTGAAAAATAAAAAAACAATATTATGGGTTTTTTAACCCAAATAATATTAAATTATTAAAAAAAAATATTACAAACCCCCAAATTAACCAGTAAAAACTTTTGTAAACCATTAAAAAAAAAAATCCCTTTCTTATAATATTATTAAAATATTAAAAATAAAAAAACAATACAAATAAAAACCTTTTTTTGTTTTAAACATTTTGAATACAAAATTTTCCCAACAAAAATAAAAGATAACCTTGCGTCCCCTTAAACTATTTTCTGAAAAAGTCCTAAAAATGGATTATTGGTGAGGGCTGAAACTTTAGATTTCGTTTAATAACCCTAAAAAAAATATAAAAAATTTTTTCCCCTGGGTCCTAAATAAAAAAGGAAATTGAAAACTAAATGTTTTTTTAATGAAACCTTTATCCCAAAATTACAAAAAAAAAAAAAGGGAAAAAAAAAAAATAAATTGGGTTGAATGGGTTTGTGTTTTTAAATCTTTTTTAAAAAATTTTTAAAAGCTAAACAAATTTCTTTTATTTGAAATATTCTGTTTTTTTAATTTTTTTTATATATTTTTTTTAATCTTACCTTTTCTGCCCCTGTTCATTTGGCGCTGGCATCTTTTTTCTTATTTTTATTTCCTGTTTTAAATTCTTGTTTTTGTTTTCTTCTTTTTTTCGGGAGAAATTTTTTAAAAATTCATATTTTTTTCAAACTTAATTTTTTCAACACAATTTCTTTTGTCTTTTTGGGTATTCATTAAATTTTAAATCCTCTAAACCCTTTTTTTTTTTTAAATGAATAAATTTCATGTAAATTTCCCAAAATCAGTTTATGGAATTTTGAAAGAAAGTTTTAGAAAAAACGGTCAGGCTTTCCCCGGGACAATTTACATTTCACCTTATTTTTTTTTTTTAATTTTAATAATGTCTTTAAATAAAACCCCCAAACATTTGTCCCCCGTTTTCGATCTCGGCAACCCCAAAACAATCTGAAAAAAAGTAAAATTTCTGGTTCTGTTTAAAAAAATTAAAAAACTCATTTAAATTTTGGGTGGGTAAAAAGGTTTTCAATAAGTATTTTTAAATTTAAAAGGGTTTTCTTTAATTTCCCTTTTTAGTCGGGAAAAATGATTCGTTTTTTAAATCGAAATTAAAACCTTTATTTTTTTTGGGGCTTTTTCAAAATGCATCTTGACGGTTCAAATATTACATAATTGGGTCCGTTTTTTTAAAATGTTTAGGGAAGGATCATGGAAAAAATTTTTTAAAAAAAAAAAATTGCACAAAATAAATGTAAACAAACTGGAGACAGGTTTATAGAAAAAGGGTGTAAAATTAAGATATCAATAAAAAAAAATGATTTTTTTTTAAAATTCTTTCCTTTTTTTATACTGACTCTGGGTAAAAAAAAAAAACTCCCCGGAGGAATAAAACACGATAATTATTATCAATATTGAAAAAACCCTTTTTTTGGGAAAAATTTTAGATATTCAAAAAATGAAAAAAAAAACATTATGGGCCCAATTCATTATATAAAGTCTTTTTTTTTTTAATTAACAATTTTTTTAAAAACATGTCATGTTGGTGTACTGGGTAATCTAAAAACCCCAATAAAAAAACCTTTTAAAATAACCCCTACAAAAGTTCAGATTAAGAAAAAAAATATCAAAAAAAAAAGAAAAGATGTGAAATCAAACCTAACAAATCAGAAATAGTTTCAAGGGGTTTAAAAAAAAAAAAAAAAAAAAATGTTCTTTCCCCAAATTAATAATTTACACAACTTATTTATAAAAGAAACTTTTCTATCATACGGGTGTCAAAATCCCCCAATTGAATAAAAACCCCCTTTCCATGATTTTATAAAAACCCAAACAGAATATTATCAAGCAAACAATACAAAAGAACTCTTTCGAAACATGAAGCCAAAAAATATCGTTAAAGGAAATCAAACTATTCCAAAATAGATATTTATGAAAACTCCCAAGACACTATAAAATCTTTGAAACCATAAAAAAACTAACAAAAATAGACATCATAAAGATCATCTCCCCTAAAAATAATTCAAAGTACAATAACCAACTTATTAGAAAGTCAATACAGACCTTTATTATAAATCACTAAATAAGTGATTTAAAAAAAACATCCCAAAAACCCCATACAAAACCCGTATACTGAAAAAAATCCATTAAAATAACGAAATTAACCCTATATTTTTTTTTATTAATAAAAAAAATAAATCTTCTACAATGGGTTTTCACTAAATAAATTTTACAAAAAAATATATTTAATCTTTTTTATTCATAAAAATTGTTTTTTAATTAAAATATATATATATATATATATATATTTATAGTTTTTAAAAAAATTATCTTTATGTTTTGAAGTGCTCAATAGAGATGATATTTAAAATAAAAAGACATTGAGGGCAAAGCCCAGCATTTTTCATATTTAAACCAATCGTTAGGCCATATTTTCTGTCTATCTGCCTATCCTATCTATATCTATCTATATATATATATATATATATATATATATATATATATATATATATATGGACGCTAAGCGTCGACAGTCTGTTTCGTGCGTGAACGCAATCTTCCAGTAATGAAGATCAAACTAAATGTAAAAGTATTTTGTTAAAATGAAATAGGATAATTAACCAAGTTATCATTTGAATATAGGTAAGTATTTTGAGAAAAGGTAATCCTTGGATGTTGATTAGAATTTTCTTTGATTTATATATATATATATATATATATATATAGATAGATATGAATAGATAGATAGATAGATGAATAGATAGATAATTGGATACTGAGGAGCTAACGCAAGCGGCGACGGTCTGTTTCTATGGAAAGTTGTTGACCGTCGCGTTCTCAATTTTACTTACGTTATATCCTGATATTGAGCACTTTTATCTACAAATATATTATAACAAATCTATATTTTATTATATACATATATATATATATATATATATATATATATATATATATATTGATTTTCTTAAGTATATTAAATTTTACAGTATTTATATTATATATAAAATTTAATTTTACAAAGAATAATTAGCAATGTTAATGTAATTAATGCCGAAATCTCATCGCTAACAAGACTAGATAAACATTAACTTACTAATAATTCATTGAATAACGCGATCATTATGTTTAAATTTTTGTCAGATGTTGCTAGGCCGAATATTTTCGAACATTTTCGCATTTGTTAATTGATTTCGCTATTAATTACGTTAACATTGCTAATTTATTCTTTGTATAATTACCTCTTTATGATAATATATATATACTGCAAAATTATATACATATATATATATATATATATATATATATATATATATATATTAATTGATTTAAAATATGTTTTTTCGCTACACAGTTCTAACCATGTTTCAAAAATGGAAGCTGAAAGCTCCGAATTTAATTTTGTAATTAAATTAAAGACATGAGAGAGTGAGGGAGAGGCATGTGCAATAAAATCTTTTATTCTCTCTTATTTCCATTATAACTGTTGTTAGCAATCATATAACTTTGAACTAAGCTTTACTTTGCCCAAAGATTTCTTATATATACATCATAAATAAGTTATTTTATTATATAAACCCACAAACGCACATTTACATATATATATATATATATATATATATATATATATATATATATAGAAGAGAGAGAGAGAGACGATACAGGCTGAGATAGATAGATAGATAGATGGATAGATAGATGAATGAATGAATAGATGAATAGATAGATTTGTTTACATTGTGGTGGTGTTAATAAAATAATACTCTATGTATAATAACAGAGCAGTATATTAGTAGTAAATATACATTTTTCCTCATTAGTTCTCGTAGTATTATATGGTGTGTGTGTGTGTGTGTATACGTGTGCGTATGTGTGTGTACGTGTCTGTATGTGTGTATCTGGGTCTGTGTGTGTGTGTTTGTGTGTGCGCGTGCGTGTATCTGTGTGTGTATAAGTTACTTTCTTAAATTTTTCATTGCCTCGTAAGGGAGACAGAACCTTCAGACAATATGCACCTTAATATGAATACGCTGTGCACTTATCCGCATCTGTAGATATATGCAGATGTAAGCACGAATAGATAAGCCTTTTACATTTTATTTTGTTATTGATATTATATTTATCGTCCAATAAAATTTCAATATATTGTTTTTTGTTGGTGTTTTTTGTTGTTTTGTTTTTTTTTATCAAAACAGGCACAACGCGAAGCCAGGCAAAGATGACGTTTAATTTCTTTAGCTTATACGCCGAAAATTAATAAAGCAGTTATATTTATTTGTTTAGATTTAAATACAGAAATATATATATATAAAAAAAAAAATAACCAGTCAGTATACGTTATAAAGTCTTAAGTAGACATGTCTACACCAGTGGATACACAGACCGTATTTTTTGGAATTTTTTTTTTTCCCCTTTTTTTTTATAAAAAAAAATTTTTTAAAAAAAAAAATTTTTTGGTTTAACAAAAAAAAATTTTGAATTATTTTTTTTTTTTCCAAAAAAAAATTTTAAAAAAATTTTGGTTTTAAATTTAAAATTTTAAAAAAATTTTTTTAAAAAAATTTAAATTTTAAAAAATTTTTTGGTTTTTTTTTTTTAAAATTTTGGAAAATTTTTTTTTGGGAAATTTAAATCCCCCTTTTTTTTTAATTTATTTTAAATTTTTTTTTTTTAAAAATTTTTTTTTTTAAAAAAATTTTTTTTTTTTTTTTAAAATTTTTTTTTTAAAAATTTTTTTAAAAAAGGGTTTTTTTTTTTTTTTTTCCCCTTTTTAATAAATATTTTTTAAAAATTAAAAAATTAAAATTTTTTTAAAAAAAAAAAAAAAAGGGGGGGGGTTTTTTTTTTGGAAAATTTTTTTTTTTAAAAAAAACCCCGGGGCCCTTTTATTTGTTTTATAGAGATAAAAATGAATACATACATATATACTTACGCAAACACACGCAGAGAGATTCTGTCATATATGCATATGCGTGCGCGCGCACGTGTGTGTGTGTGTGTGTGTGTGTGTGTGTGTGTGTGTGTGTGTGTGTGTGTTGATTTTGTCGACTATACAGTATAGTAGGTTCAGTTGGGCACTGTCTTTAAGAAAAAGAGCTCCATGATACAATTCACTACATCAGAAATTTGGAAACAATATGCTGTACTGCTTGGCATTCGCACCGGAAGCTCTAACACAAACATTTTCAGAGTGTCAATTTGAGGACAGTACAGAGGATTCGGAAAGAGTTGGATGAGTCTAATGGTTATTACGAAAGTACGGCAGCTCGGAAAACTTTCTCTGATCTTTCAATTTGTTGGTGAGGCTCTGAGACTCAATAAGGGCCTATATCAAGTGCCTTGAGGATGTAGTGCTGTCCTGGGTCAAGTGTGTGGGTGATGAAAGAGCCTATGTCTAGCAACAGGACTTTTCACCATGACACACAAGCAAGAGAACCCAGTTATGGCTGTCAGGAAATTTGTGCGACCCCATCACCCCTTACATCTGGCCACCTAACTCCCTAGACTACGACCCCCTTGATTATTGTGTGGGCTCCAGTTGAACGAGAGACCAACAAAACTCCTTGTAACATCTAAGATGAGCTGAAGGCAAGAATTATGATAGAATTCATCAACTTAAACAAGGAGTCCGTCCAGAAGAGTTGCAGGAGATTCCGAAGTCGTCTAGAGTCCGTGGTTGAAGCCAATAACGATTTTATTGAATAAATTTATTCTTTAGTATTTCAAGATATTTTTATTAAAACGTATATGTTAAAATGAGATGTCAGTGTTATTCTCATTTTTGCGTAATTTAGATGGAAATTCATATATATATATATATATATTTGAACAAAATGGACATCATTTGACACCTAAGGTAGATTTCAACCAACACTTTTTCAAAGGTGATCGTTGGCAAATTGCAAAACAATCAAGGACACAGGAATAATAACGAAAGAGGAGGGAAAGTTGGAACGCGATTAAAATAAAATATTTTTTTAATTGTAAATAATTAAAAAAAAAAATAATAACAAGTTTCATAAGAGTATAAAATGGGAAAAGACACTCACAGTCCTTCCAACAGCCGTAAGGAGCGCATAAAATGCTCCTTTTGTCTACACAGGCTCGGCTGGCGAAATTTTATAAGCACAACCTAAAGAACTCGTATATATATATATATATATATATATATATATATATATATATATATATATATAATTAATTAATTTAAAAATATGTTTTCGCTACAGTTCTAACCATGTTTCACAAATGGAAGCTGATAGCTTCAATTTAATTTTGTAATTTTGAGGATGAAATGGAACTAATGTCTTTAATTTAATTACAAAATTAAATTCGAATCTTTCAGCTTCCATTTTTGAAACATGGTTAGAACTGTGTAAAAAAAGATATTTTAAATCGATTAATTTATAATATTAATGCTCTGTAAATTTACATTGAGCACTATTTGGTAAAAATAAAATATCTATAAGAACACCGGATTATATATCTTACTGTTATTTCTTTACATATATATATATATATATATATATATATATATATATATATATATATATATATATATATAAATATGAAACTAGAAATAATTTTTTATATTTTATTCTATATATTTGATAATGTGAAGTTTTTGTGTAATACAGATAATTAATATTAAAGAATCTTGAGTCAACTAATGTTAAGAACAAGGAACACATCCAAAGATGAAAATCTGTATAAATTAAAGTTGCATCATTAAAATTGAGTAAATCATGACTAAGATAGTTGGATAGCATAAGAAGATAATTATTATAATAATTTAGCACATTAGATCTCAGGATTTTTCTGAGTTGACCAAATGCTCATATTGATCGATATCAAATTAAATTGTTAATATTATTATAGTCAGATGACTTGGTATCTAGGGTTATCTTGAGTGAAAGAAATTTAAAGTTAAAGCCTTTCTTTTACAAAATTACAGTAAACTGTTATTTTTGCGCTAACGGAATATTTTATAGAAATGAGAGTGAAGGACACGCTGATTCGATACTCGATAAGTATCGTGTGTGTATATATATATATATATATATATATATATATATATATATATATATATATATATATATATATATATATATATATATATATATATATATATATATATATATATATATATATATATATATATATATATATATATATATATACAGGGTGTATCAAAAATTTTGAGTTATTAAGCTTAAAGGCAATTTGCATTAGATGGCAGTGTGTTGCTGTAGGGACGAGGTTACATTTGTCATTCGTGTACATTTGTGGCTAGTCTGTCTTCAACGTTTAACGTAAACGACACAGGTATCATCACACGTGAAGGGGCCTTACCATGTCGAACATCTCATAGTACCGCATTATAGGATACTTCAAGTGCATCACCTGTATACATATAATTTGCAAGTGTGCAGGGTCTTTCGCCTTCTGATCACTCATCACAGGAGAACATTTACTGATGTTTTATTGTACAAACTACCATTGATTGTCTCTTCCGTCTAGTTTACCGTCGAGGTAACATTTGTAAAAGATAGAATAACAAATTTACACAACCAACATTTGTGGGCGGATCATAATCCCCATGGTACAATACAGGCAAAACACCAGGTCCAGTTTACGATTAATGTGTGAGTTATGATTGTAGGTGACTGTTTGCTATGTCCATATGTTCTCCCAGGAGCTATCTACAAGGACTTTTATTTCGAACAGTTTTTCAGACCTGCTAGAGGATGTACCCCAGCTAATACGAAAAAGCATGTGGTTCATGCATGACGGAGTTCCAGCATATTTTAGTCACATTCTTTGCAACTGGCTGACATCTACTATAAAACATGGACAGGTAGATTTTTTTCTGTTGGAACATCTAAAACAATTGGTTTATACAACAGACATTAATAATGCAGAGACGCTACATCAACATGTCATGGAGGCCTGCGAAACCATTCGATACCGTGTGAGAGTAATTGACAGTGTCAGCCAGTCAATCATCCGACGGCTGCACGCGTGTGTAGAAGCAAGCGGAAATTTTGAACATTTGTTATGAGTTATTGTGTACAACGATGATATTTTGGACATATGTTTATATAGACATTTTACCCCAAAGTATTTTTGATACACCCTGTATATATATATATATATATATATATATATATATATATATATATATATAACAACATTTCTTAGGAAAACATAGCCATGTACATAATATTAGACAGATATTAGTTGATAATGCAAGAATACTTACAAATACATACAATAAAAACAACCTTCAGATATTGGAGGCCATCTCCAATGAAAAAAAGCAACCCACACTCAACAAAATTACATTTCAAACTAGTCAAAACACATTACATTGCATCTAAACATATGTTTCTGTTGTTGATATTTCGGCATCTCGCGTGTTATAACGTCATAGAACAGCATCTTGAACTTACTACCTGCGATGGGGAATATGTTTGTTAAAATGTCCGTATAACCACTCAGAAGAAGGCTAATGTTAGATCAAGGACCAAATTAATAAAAAATATCCAAATGTTGGACAATTTCTTCATTTTCACCCCGAAATTAAAGCAAATATACGAACATTAGAACGGCTCATGATCAGACAAATTAGACATTCATTGTCTGTTATATTTAACAATATATATATATATATATATATATATATATATATGGACGAAAGTGTATCGGTGTATACATCCGTAACTTGAAAAAGGTATTAGAAAAATTATGTCTGAATTTTTTATGTCTAATTTTTTTATATTAATCTGTAAGATTAAGAAAATGCATTGACATACATCATTAACAAAAAAAAGAAAAAAGTGTTGAAATATTTTGTGTAAAACATATATATATATATATATATATATATATATATATATATATATATATACATACACACACACACACATATATATATATATATATATATATATATATATATAGAGAGAGAGAGAGAGAGGCAGACAGAGAGAAAAACAAAAGCGAATAAACTTCCTAGGCAGTAAATAATAGTGCTTTATAAGAGTAATGAATAGCGGATCGGATTGAGGAATTGGAGAGCTGAGTTTGAATTCCAGTTGAATCCATTACATTCACTTACGTGCTAATACCATTGGGAAAGATATGAATCCCCTTCTATGGGTAAATAGTAGGACAGACCAAGTTCTATAGCGTTAGATGTAAACTGGTCTACCGCAGAAAGAAATGGCAAAAAATCTGCCTTATCAGTTATGTATCACTCATGGCACACAACTGACTGATGGAGACAGAGCAAAAAAAAAAAAATGTTTTCACAGCGTCAACTCTCAACGAGTCACAGCTTGAGACACTTCTCAAATTTCAGGCCAGCTAATTGACAAACTTTTACTTATATTAATTCTCTTAATGCTGTATTTTTATATCGAGCACTTTACTCCAAAGACAGTTTGCTTTAAATACATTTTCTTTCAGTATCCCATTGACTGTCAGCATTTCTGGCTTCATACTATCTTTTATCGCTATCATATATATATATATATATATATATATATATATATATATATATATATATATATATATATATATATATATATATATATATATATATATATATATAATTATTATTTAAAAAACAAAATTATAACATAAATATGTTATAAAATCACTACAAAAATAGCCATTTTGTTTCAACACCTCCGGTGTCTTATCAATTGATGATGTTGAAGATAAAATAAATGGTTTTAAAAGTTTCAAATTAATTAACGATCCTTCACTTGGGGAAAACATTGTTACAAAAGCTAGAATAACCACTAACACAAATATAGCTTTAAAAATAAAAAAAGAAAAAAGCTAACTCTTAACAATATTAACTTTGAACAAAGCCACAATGTGCTGACCGTATTCGGAAATTGAAACATCCCTGCAACACACTAAAACATACACATAATGCACAAACTCAATTAAGCTGAAAAATTGAATCATCCTGGATAATGGCTAAAGGTATAACCAAAAGCGCTTGGAACTATAAAACATTTGGAGTTTTTACACACTCTTTGTCCAGATAAGAAAGCTCTTGCACGAAAACAAGAAAAAAAATTAAATTACAAGCTTAACCGTAGTACCTTGTCTGTAGTTTTTTTAATGAAACATGCATAAATGAAGGATTGCTGCCTATTGCTGCCTATATATATATATATATATATATATATATATATATATATATATATATATATATATATATATATATTGGGCTTAAACTTAGATAGATGAGATAGATAGATAAAATTTTCTGAAATAATAAAAACACTTGTTGTTCTACGATCATTTTCCCAGTCATCATCATCTTATTGCCCGAAAAGGTGTCGTTTAAATACCGATCAAGACCGATCTTGCGAATTTGAGCTGTGCACTGGGTACTTTCTGCATACACACACACAAATATATATATATATATATATATATATATATATATATATATATATAAAAGACATTTTTATGTTTAACATTCTTTTTATAGATACAAGTATTTTAGTAAATGCTCTGTTTATAATAAACAGTATTAAATAACATTTACCGGCCTGAATGTCCGAGAAATTTTCATAGAAATTATTCGTCCTTTGACAGGATTCGAACCTGCATCCTATACGGAACCGTCATTTAGCTTGACGTGCCTAACCGCTCGGCCACAAAGATCGAATTTACTGCTTATAAACTTCAATCTTCCATGAATCTCTCATGTACATTCATAACTGCTCATGGCATATCAAATGTAAACAAATGACGTCATACATCATGAAATGGACAAAGTCCGACAATTATTTAAAGACTGTAATTGAATTATTAAAGACATTAATTGAATGTTAAACATAAAAATGTCTTTTAAATAATTGTCGGACTTTGTCCATTTTATATATATATATATATATATATATATATATATATATATATATATATATATATATCACTTGAAAAAATATATGTTATTGATAGTGCAAACTCATATTTATAGTGGAAACCCATATTTGCATAGACGATCCGTTTATTTTTTAACTGTATTTTATTTCGTCTACCGATTTTTATTTATTATTTCGACAATTCACTATCGGATACGAAATTGAGCAAATACGAATTTTCGTAAATATATATATCTGAGAAGGATATTTATAAGGCACTATTCGGCCTTGATTGATCGGTGACGCCCTCCGTGGCCAAACTGGCCTAAAGCACGTCGGACCTAACAACAGTTTATCATGCAAACGTGGACACACATGCGAATGCTGGTCTATTCTGTTTTGATCGCGAGAAAGAAATGAAATGACACTACTTGGTTTCAGAGAGAAAAGGAATTAATGAAGGAATGAAGATAAAAGTGTTTAACATCTGTTTCAGTGCATGAGAAAGAGTTGTCAATTTCAACTCTTTTCATTTGTACCCACTTCTTAAAATAATGACCAGCATTCATATTTATGATTGTTATTGTAATATTTTATTGAAATTAAGCTCAAATATTTAATGATGGAATTTCTACAGATAGTTTATTGTCATAGCAAACGCCATGAGCTTATTCAATCATTAACTGAAGAATTAAGATTCAGCAGAAAATTCAAATAGGAAAACCGTGAAAGTTTCACAAGTTATAACTAGTAAATATTTATTTTCCAACATGGCCTCTATTTTTGTCAATGCACTTAATTAACTGATGGTGTTTCGATAAGTCCAAAATTTCATGTTGGAAAATAAAGCATTTATTAGATACAATAAATATTTATTTATCAACAAAATCTCCTTCCTTGTTAATGCACATAATTCAGTGATGAATCTACAGTTAAGTTCGCTGCATAATAATGAAAAAAAGCGTTTATTTTACACAATAATTATTTATTTATCAATATATTCTATTTCTTTGTCAGTACGTTTAATTCTATGATATTTAGCTACAAGTCTCCACAGACTAATGATGAAAAAAATCATTTATTGTTCTCAAACATATACAATGACTTTACTTGTAAACGCACTTAATTCAGTGGTGAATATTATCAATCTCGATCAAAGATTACACAGTGTAGATTTCAGGCCAAAGTTCGATTAAGTACGGATCTGACGATTGATTTACTGACCCAATCTCATAGATGCCTCAAAGCAATATTTTGTCTTGATTTTATTTTGGTTTCGTATTGAATGATCCTTTAACATAGAACATGCCAGTAAAATAATAGGCGATTTGAAAATGTCATAATAATATGATTGTTGCGTGACTGTCTATTTAAAAAAAAACATTTAGAAAGAGCAAAAAATGAAAATATCCGTTCAAACAGTTCTATCTATCTATCTATCTATCTATCTATCTATCTATCTATCTATCTATGTCATTCTGTTCAGATCTATCTATCTATCTATCTATCTATCTATCTATCTATCTATATATATATATATATATATATATATATATATATATATATATATATATATATATATATATATATAGAGAGAGAGAGAGAGAGATAGATAGATAGATAGATAGATAGATATGTTCTGTTCATTATCTCTATGTATCTATCTATCTATCTATGTCATTCTGTTCAGATCTATCTATCTATCTATCTCTCTCTCTCTCTCTCTCTATATATATATATATATATATATATGTTTATAATATGATAAGATAGATAGATAGATAGATATTGCACTCTGTTCATTATCTCTATCTATCTATCTATCTATCTATTCATCTATCTATCTATCTATCGCAGTCTGTTATCTATCTATCACAGTCTGTTTATTATATATGTATGTATGTATATAGCTGTCTATCTAGCTAGGTATCTAGCTGTTTGCATGTCTGTCTGTCTGTCTATCTATCTGCATGTCTACCTATCTATCTAGCTATAGTAGACTGTTCATTGTTTATCTATCTATCTATCTATCTATCTATCTATCTATCTATCTATCTATCTATCTATCTATCTATCTATCTCTGGTCATATCTATGTATTTATCTATCTATCCCAGTCTATTCATATCTATCTATCTATCTATCTATCTATCTATCTATCTATCTATCTATCTATCTTAGTCTGTTCATTATATGTCTATCTAAAAAATGTTTTAGGCTCTAGGTATGCCGGACGTTTCTTTCAATCTTACTAATATCAGACACCCAGGGTGTAAAAAATATAAAAAGAAAGAAACTTGCTCAAGCTTCTGCACTTGCAGCGGACGTAAAGGCACCGGCGCCTAGTCTTCTAATTGGACACCCGGCTCGTTTCAAGGAAGTCGGGGGTCGAAGATTGCGATTAGTCTAGGGTTCAAGATTGTGAATAGTGAATGGTGGGTGGTATATATTTTGTCAGATCTTTCAAAGGCTACTGGAATTGCCGGCTGTCCCAATACGGCAGCCGCTTACTGCCTCCGATTCCCACCATACAGCCATCACCCTTTGTCTCCTGCCGACTCTCCCCACCCTCGTTTACCACCCAAACCTTTTTCCGAAAAATAGCAATGAAATAAGATAAACCGTCGGCGTCGCTTGACTTTGTACGAATAAACATGTTACGATCTGATCTGCACGTAAATGAAAAACACAAAAGAGCAAAAATACAAAGAAACCACTACCATATATCTCTACCCACCTCATCTACACCATTCGCCCTGCCCGGACGGTTAAGGAAACGTATGCACTTGGCAGGGCAAAGATTTTGGGGACGGGGTCGAGAGAGCAGTACAAAAAAAAATCCTGGGGGGGGGCGGCTATTAGATGCTATAGAAAAGACGAAAAGGAAGCTGAGAGTCAGTGCGGAAAAAGTGATGTGGTTGGACTAGAGATTGGGGGTTGAAATATGGATTGGCTAGGGGTGAAGGGACGTAGAATAAGAAAAGAAAGGAAGTAAAAAGAAAGGAAAAAATAAAAAGAAGTGTGTGTGTTTTTTTTTTGTTTTTTTTTTGGGGGGGGGTTTAGAAGAAGAAAGAGTGGAGAATATAGATTATTAATAATAACAGCAAAGAAAAAAATACAAGAAAATGTCGTAAGAACAGAAGAGATTTGAAAGACGGGGCAAAAGACTTGTGAGGTTTCAAATAGAAAAGAAAAAAAAATGAAAGCGAAGATATATTCTGATAAATGGAAATGAAAAATTACAACGATAGATGAAGAAGGATGAAGGAGAAAAAGATATAAGATTAAAAGAAAGAGGAAATAAAACTGATAGCGAGAAAAGGTAAAATATAAATGTGAGAAGGAAAGAATGAAAAAAAAATACAAATGAAAGATAAAAAAAAAATCGGATAAAGTAGAATAATAATAAAAGAAGATAAAAAAAGGGGAAAAATGAAAAAGAATATGAAGAAAAAAAAGGAAAAGGGAGAACTTTTTAAAAGAAGAATATGAAAAAATTAAGATGAAAGAGATTTATGATATGATAGATTAAATAAAGAAAAAGAAAAGGGAATATTGACGAAAAAGTCTTAATGCAAAATGAAGAGAAAAGGGATTAAGTATATCAAAACAGAAATGATTTTCAATGAAAAAAGAAGATGAAAATAAAAAGAAAACAAAGGAATATGCTTGAGAAAACACTGCTAAAAGAAGGAAATTGGACTATTAATCATGTAAAGAGGAATGGTAAAGAAAAGCGTAGAAAGGCAGAAAATGGCTAAGCATTAAAGAGAATTCCAAAAAGTAGAGAATGAAGGAATGAAGAGTGATCTGAAGAACATGAAGCTAAAAAGAGAAGATATTTTCGAACAACGAGAGAAAGAAGCAAAGAAAATTCAGGTGAAGAATGAAAAACGAAGATTAGACACGTGAGAAAAAGAAAGAAAAGCAGTAAAGGAAATGCTACGAGATTCTGAGAGAAAGGCAATAACCAACAGCGATTCATTCAAAACTGGGAAGCCGTCGGAAAGAATGGGCGGTCGCATGAGTGAATCCATGTTTGATGAAGCGATAAAACAAGCAGACTTATCTTCTATAGGCCGCAATTAACATCGGTGAACAGAGCAAAAAAGAAACAGAATGGTAGTAAAAGTGAGAAGTAAAGCAATTGAAAAAGACAACGAAAGAAAGAAGTGCTAGAAGAAATACTGAAAAAGGAACCACGAGAATACGAAGAGAAAAAGAGAAGGAACAGATTGATAGCCAAAGAGAGAATAATGGTGGACAAGCAGTGGTGACAGTGGTAGGGGCAATGGCCCCAGAGGGTTAGGGGATAAAGAGTTGTAATGCGTTCAGAGATGCGCGGGAACGTGCAATGGTCGATCGCTGTGGGCGCCTAACAGACGCTGATCAAATCTACTACGTTTAATTATGTCAGTGTTCTCGTGAGGCAAGACAGCGTAGATCCTGCGAGGCAAAACTAGTCGTGCTAGGTTCCACTAGGCTGATCCCAGAGGTCTCGTAGACATCGAGGGTTAGAAAAGATGGCAGTGGTGGGAAGGATAAAACCTGGGGGAAAGAGAAAAAAAACACTGTGTAGGTGGAGTGGAAGTGGAAAGGGGAGTGATACAGTGGGTAGTTAGGAATGGACACAAAGTCCGTGTAACATCCACTATCGCCCTTACCAACGTTAGCATCGCCGCCGACAACAAAAACCGACGACGACAAATAAGTAGAAGAAAATGACAAAAGCGGTGAAGCTGACTATACTGAGTGTTTGTTCTCATTAGTAAAGCGAATCATGTGCCTGAACACAGCGTGGGTATCTCCTATCCCAACCCAATCTGAAGCGAAAGATAAGATACTGTGATGAGGACGATGACAAAGATGATGACGACAAAAATGATCATTATCGTTATCATTTTTATCAAAAAGATTATCATGAATATTATTATAGCCGATAATGTTATTTTATATTTTAATATTATTTAAATTATTATATGTCGATAATTAGCACGATAATAACTATCAATGTTATCGATGTTTTCATCATTATGATGGCTATCATCTTCAAATAAATTTCCTCTCTGCTCCTTAAAGTCTAAGAAAATATTTTTTGAGTGGATGTCAAGAGACTCTTATTTGAAAATATATGAACTGTTATCGGTACCCTAATCACAATTATTATTATTATTATTATTATTATTATTATTATTATTTCAGTAACAGTAGTAGTCGATTTGGTCTAACGTACAACATTTACTATTCTGTACACATCATAGTTCGATACGGGTTCACTGTCATGTGACGCCTACTGTTAAAACTAAAGTGGGGAAAAGGGTGAATAAACATGATACGCGTATGCCTGCAGAGAAACAGACAGACATATAAATACAGGCGCACAGGCGAGAGCGCGTCCACATCAAAGCAAATGTATATCTATTATACATGTATATAACATGTATATCTATAACATGTATATCATTATATGTATATTTCACATGTATATCACATATATCTATTATACATGTATTTCTACATGTATCTCATGTATATATCTATTATACATGTATATCTATTATGTATATCACATATCACATGTATGTGTATCTGTTATCAAATGTATACATGTATATCACATGTATATCTATTATACATGTGTATCTATTATATGTATATCAAATGTATATCTATTATACATGTGTATCTATTATACATGTATATCACATGTATATCTATTATACATGTGTATCTATTACATGTATATCAAATGTATATCTATTATATTATACATGTATATCACATGCATATTATTATGTGTATCTATTATACATGTATATCAAATGTATATCTATTATACATGTGTATCTATTATACATGTATATCAAATGTATATCTATTATACATGTATATCTATTATACATGTATATCACATGTATATCTATTATACATGTGTATCTATTATACATGTATATCACATGTATATCTATTACATGTATCTATGCATGTATATACATGTATATCTATTATACATGTATATCTATTATACATGTATATCATTGTATATGTATTATATCTATTATACATGTATATCACATGTATATATATCTATTATACATGTGTATCTATTATATATGTATATCACATGTATATCTATTATACATGTATATTATACATGTATATCAAATGTATATCTATTATACATGTGTATCTATTATACATGTATATCAAATGTATATTCATTATACATGTATATCTATTATACATATGTATATCTATTATACATGTGTATCTATTATACATGTATATCAAATGTATATCTATTATACATGTGTATCTATTATATATGCATATCACATGTATATCTATTATACATGTATCTATTATACATGTATATCAAATGTATATCTATACATGTGTATCTATTATACATGTATATCAAATGTATATCTATTATACATGTGTATCTATTATACATGTATATCAATATGTATATCTATTGTGCATGTGTATCTGTATATTATATATGTATATCACATGTATATCTATTATACATGTATTAATTACAAAGTATAAGCAATATATCATATCTGATACATGTGTATCTAAAACATGTATATCAAATGTATATTAATTATATATGTGATATCTATTATACATGTATATCACATGTATATCTATTATACATGTATAAAGAACTATGGATGATAAAAACATATCTATGACTATCAAATGTATGACTCTATTATACAAGGTAGTGGATATCAAACATGAACATATCTATGCACACGATAATAAAACATATGGATGACTAAAACATATGGATGACTGTTAAGGAATGGATGGAAAAGGTGAGGGAAGCAATAAATGACACTAAAGAACATATGGATGACTAAAAACATATGGATGACTAAAAACATATGGATGACTGTTAAGGAAGGGAAAAAGGTGAGGAAGCAATAATGACACTAAAGAACATATGGATGACTAAAAACATATGGATGACTAAAACATATGGATGACTGTTAAGGAAGTGGAAAAGGTGAGGGAAGCCAATAATGACACTAAAGAACATATGGATGACTAAAAAACATATGGATGACTAAAAACATATGGATGACTGTTAAGGAAGTGGAAAAGGTGAGGGAAGCAATAATGACACTAAAGAACATATGGATGACTAAAACATATGGATGACTAAAAACATATGGATGACTGTTAAGGAAGTGGAAAAGGTGAGGGAAGCAATAATGACACTAAAGAACATATGGATGACTAAAAACATATGGATGACTAAAAACATGGATGACTGTTAAGGAAGTGGAAAAGGTGAGGGAAGCAATAATGACACTAAAGAACATATGGATGACTAAAACATATGGATGACTAAAACATATGGATGACTTTAAGGAAGTGGAAAAGGTGAGGGAAGCCAATAATGACACTAAAGAACATATGATGACTAAAAACATATGGATGACTAAAACATATGGATGACTGTTAAGGAAGTGGAAAGGTGGGAAGCAATAATGACACTAAAGAACATATGGATGACTAAAACAATGGATGACTAAAAACATATGGATGACTGTTAAGGAAGTGGAAAAGGTGAGGGAAGCAATAATGACACTAAAGAACATATGGATGACTAAAAAACATATGGATGACTAAAAACATATGGATGACTGTTAAGGAAGTGGAAAAGGTGAGGGAAGCAATAATGACACTAAAGAAATATATATGACTAAAAACATATGGATGACTAAAACATATGGATGACTAAAATTAAGACTGAAAAGAGGGAAGCAATGACACTAAAGAACATATGGATGACTAAAAAACATATGGATGACTAAAAAACATATGGATGACTGTTATGTAAAAAGGTGAGGAATAATGACACTAAAAACATTGATATATGGATGACTAAAACATATGGATGACTGTTAAGGAAGGAAAAAGAGGGAAGCAATAATGACACTAAAGAACATATGGATGACTAAAAACATATGGATGACTAAAACATATGGATGACTGTTACATAGTGGAAAAAGAAAAGCAATAATGACACTAAAGAACATAATGACACTAAAAAACATATGGATGACTAAAAAACATATGGATGACTAAAACATATGGATGACTGTTAAGGAAGTGAAAATGAGGAAGCAATAATGACACTAAAGAACATATGGATGACTAAAACATATGGATGACTAAAAACATATGGATGACTGTTATGGAAGTGGAAAAGGTGAGGGAAGCAATAATGACACTAAAGAACATATGGATGACTAAAACATATGGATGACTAAAACATATGGATGACTGTTAAGGAAGTGGAAAAGGTGAGGGAAGCAATAATGACACTAAAGAACATATGGATGACTAAAACATATGGATGACTAAAAACATATGGATGACTAAAAGTGGAAAAGGTGAGGGAAGCAATAATGGATGACTAAAGAACATGACTAAAAACATATGATGACTAAAAATATGGATGACTGTTAAAGAAGTAAAAGGTGAGGAAAAACAATAATGACAAACATATAAAAAGAACATATGGATGACTAAAACATATGGATGACTAAAAACATATGGATGACTGTTAAGGAAGTGGAAAAGGTGAGGAAGCAATAATGACACTAAAGAAATATATGGATGACTAAAGAACATATGGATGACTAAAAACATATGGATGACTAAAACATATGGATGACTGTTAAGGAAGTGGAAAAATGTGAGGGAAGCAACAATGATACTAAAGAACATATGGATGACTAAAACATATGGATGACTAAAAACATATGGATGACTGTTAAGAAGTGGAAAAGGTGAGGGAATAATGACACTAAAGAACATATGATGACTAAAAACATATGGATGACTAAAAACATATGGATGACTGTTAAGGAAGTGGAAAAGGTGAGGGAAGCAATAATGACACTAAAGAACATATGGATGACTAAAGAACATATGGATGACTAAAAACATATGGATGACTAAAAACATATGGATGACTGTTAAGGAAGTGGAAAAGGTGAGGGAAGCAATAATGACACTAAAGAACATATGGATGACTAAAAACATATGGATGACTAAAAACATATGGATGACTGTTAAGGAAGTGGAAAAGGTGAGGGAAGCAATAATGACACTAAAGAACATATGGATGACTAAAAACATATGGATGACTAAAAAATATGGATGACTGTTAAGGAAGTGGAAAAGGTGAGGGAAGCAATAATGACACTAAAGAACATATGGATGACTAAAAACATATGGATGACTAAAAACATATGACTGACTAAAACATATGATGACTGTTAAGGAAGACTAAAAACATATGGATGAAAAGGTGAAAAGGTGAAGCAATAATAATGACACTAAAGAACATATGGATGACTAAAACATATGGATGACTAAAAACATATGGATGACTGTTAAGGAAGTGGAAAAGGTGAGGGAAGCAATAATGACACTAAAGAACATATGGATGACTAAAAACATATGGATGACTAAAACATATGGATGACTGTTAAGGAAGTGGAAAAGGTGAGGGAAGCAATAATGACACTAAAGAAATACATATGGATGACCAAAACATATGGATGACTAAAACATATGGATGACTGTTAAGGAAGGTGAAAAGGTGACTAAAAACATATGGATGACTAAAACATAACATATGGATGACTAAAAAAAGAACATATGGATGACTAAAAACAAAGGATGACTGTAAAAGAACAAGGTGAGGGAAGCAATAATGACAAAAGAACATATGGATGAAAAAAACATATGGATGACTAAAACATATGGATGACTGTTAAGGAAGTGAAAGGTGAGGGAAGCAATAATGACACTAAAGAACATATGGATGACTAAAGAACATATGGATGACTAAAACATATGGATGACTAAAAACATATGGATGACTGTTAAGGAAGTGAAAAGGGTGAGGGAAGCAATAATGACTAAAGAATACTGATGACTAAAAACATATGGATGACTAAAACATATGGATGACTGTTAAGAAGTGGAAAAGGTGAGGGAAGCAATAATGACAAAAGAACATATGGATGACTAAAACATATGGATGACTAAAAACATATGGATGACTGTTAAGGAAGTGAAAAGGTGAGGGAAGGATGACTAAAACATATGGATGACTAAAAACATATACATGACTGTTAAAAGAAAAAGGTGATGGATGACACTAAAAAACATATGGATGACTAAAAAACATATGACTAAAAACATATGGATGACTGTTAAGGAAGGGAAAAGGTGAGGGAAGCAATAATGACACTAAAGAACATATGGATGACTAAAAACATATGGATGACTAAAAACATATGGATGACTGTTAAGGAAGTGAAAAGGTGAGGGAAGCAACACTAATGACATATGGATGACTAAAAAACATATGGATGACTAAAACATATGGATGAAAAACATATGGATGACTGTTAAGGAAGTGAAAAGGTGAGGAAGCAAAAACTAAAGAACATATGGATGACTAAAAATATGGATGACAAAACATATGGATGACTGTTAAGGAAGTGGAAAAGGTGAGGAATAATGCAAAGAACATAATGACACATGGAAAGAACATATGGATGACTAAAACATATGGATGACTAAAAACATATGGATGACAAAACATATGGATGACTGTTAAGGAAGTGGAAAAGGTGAGGGAAGCAATAATGACACTAAAGAACATATGGATGACTAAAACATATGGAGACTAAAACATATGGATGACTAAAACATAAGGAAGTGGAAAAGGGATAATGACACTAAAAACATATGGATGATTAAAACATATGGATGACTAAAACATATGGACTGTTAAGGAAGTGGAAAAGGTGAGGAAGCAATGACACTAAAGAACATATGGATGACTAAAACATATGATGACTAAAAACACATGGATGACTGTTACAAGTGGAAAAGGTGAGGAAGCAATAATGACACTAAAGAACATATGGATGACTAAAAAACATATGGATGACTAAAAACATATGGATGAAACATAAGTGTTAAGGAAGTGAAAAGGTGAGGGAAGCAATAATGACACTAAAGAACATATGGATGACTAAAAACATATGGAACTAAAACATATGGATGACTAAAAAAATATGATGACACTAAAGAACATATGGATGACTAAAACATATGGATGACTAAGATGATGACTGAAAAAAGGTGAGGAAGCAAAATGACACTAAAGAACATATGGATGACTAAAAACATATGGATGACTAAAAACATATGGATGACTGTTATGAAGTGAAAAGGTGAGGGAAGCAATAATGACACTAAAGAAAAACATAAGTGGATGACTAAAAAACATATGGATGACTAAAAACATATGGATGACTGTTAAGGAAGTGGGAAAAGGTGAGGAAGCAATAATAAAGACACTAAAGAACATATGGATGACTAAAAACATATGGATGACTAAAACATATGGATGACTAAAAAGAACATATGGATGACTGTTAAGGAAGTGAAAAGGTGAGGAAGCCATAATGACACTAAAGAACATATGGATGACTAAAGAACATAAAAAACATAAATGACTAAACATATGGATGACTGTTAAAAAGTGGAAAAGGTGAGGGAAGCATAATGACACTAAAGAACATATGGATGACTAAAAACATATGGATGACTAAAACATATGACACTGTTAAAAAGTGGAAAAGGAAGTGGAGGGAAGCAATAATGACACTAAAGAACATATATGAACATATGGATGACTAAAAAACATATGGATGACTAAAAACATATGGATGACTGTTAAAAGAAGTGGAAAAGGTGAGGGATGACTAAAAACTGTTAAGGAAGTGGAAAGGTGAGGGAAGCAATAATGACACTAAAGAACATATGGATGACTAAAAACATATGGATGACTAAAAACATATGGATGACTGTTAAGGAAGTGGAAAAGGTGAGGGAAGCAATAACAATAAAGAACATATGGATGACTAAAAACATATGGATGACTAAAAACATATGGATGACTAAAAGAAAAGGTATAATAATGACACTAAAGAACATATGGATGACTAAAGAACATATGGATGACTAAAAAAGATATGACTAAAAACATATGGATGACTGTTAAGGAAGGAAAAGGTGAGGGAAGCACACGACACTAAAGAAAGAACTAAAATATGGATGACTAAAAACATATGGATGACTGTTATGACTAAAAAATATGGGGATGACTAAAAATGGTGGAGACTAAAACATATGGACAAAAACATATGGATGACTAAAAATATGACTAAAACATGAAAAATGGATGAGGGAAGCAATAATGACACTAAAAGCAAACATATGACACTAAAAACATATGGATGACTAAAACATATGGATGACTGTTAAGGAAGTGGGAAGGTGAGGGAAGCAATAATGAACTAAAGAACATATGGACTAAAAAACATATGGACGACTAAAAACATGGATGACTGTGAAGAAAAGGTGAGGAAAATAATGACACTAAAGAACATATGGATGACTAAAAAGACAGGATGACTAAAACATATGGATGACTGTTAAAGTGGAAAAAGGGGAGGCAATAATGACATGAACATTGGATGACTAAAACATATGGATGACTGTTAAGTGAAGTGGAAAAGGTGAGGGAAGAATAATGACACTAAAGAACATATGGATGACTAAAAAACATATGGATGACTAAAAACATATGGATGACTGTTAAGGAAGTGGAAAACTGGTGAGGGAAGCAATAATGACACTAAAGAATATAAGGTGGATGACTAAAAACATATGGATGACTAAAACATATGGATGACTAAAAACATATGGATGACTGTTAGGAAGTGGAAAAGGTGAGGGAAGCAATAACACTAAAACTGATGACTAAAACACTAAAATGAGACTAAAGAGGGAAGCATATGGATGAACATAAAAAAGAACATATGGATGACTAAAACATATGGATGACTGGATGACTGTTAAGGAAGTGGAAAAGGTGAGGGAAGCAATAATGACACTAAAGAAATATATGGATGACTAAAAAATGGATGACAAACATATGGATGACTGATGACATACATATGGATGACTGTTATGACTAAAAGGAAATGACACTAAAGAACATATGGATGACTAAAAACATATGATGACTAAAAACATATGGATGACTAAAAAACATATGGATGACTGTTAAGGAAGTGGAAAAAGGTGAGGGAAGCAATAATGACACTAAAGAACATATGGATGACTAAAACATATGGATGACTAAAAACATATGGATGACTGTTAAGGAAGTGGAAAAGGTGGAAGCACAGGGAAGCAAAACAATGACACTAAAGATGACATAAGTGGAAAAGGGGACTAAAAAAAGAACATATGGATGACTAAAAAATAAAAAACATATGGATGACTGTTAAAACATAAAGAAACATATGGATGACTAAAACATATGGATGACAAAACATATGGATGACTGTTAAGGAAGTGGAAAAGGTGAGGAAGCAATAATGACACTAAAGAACATATGGATGACTAAAAACATATGGATGACTAAAACATGGATGACTGTTAAGGAAGGAAAAGGTGAGGAAGCAATAATGACAAAGAAATATAGATGACTAAAGAACATATGGATGACTAAAAAACATATGGATGACTAAAA
The DNA here is from genome assembly GCA_903632075.3 of Acanthosepion pharaonis. NCBI lineage: Eukaryota > Metazoa > Mollusca > Cephalopoda > Sepiida > Sepiidae > Acanthosepion > Acanthosepion pharaonis. The sequence continues at coordinate 367,167 of CAHIKZ030000906.1, read as the reverse complement.
ACATATGGATGACTGTTAAGGAAGTGAAAAGGTGAGGGAAGCAATAATGACACTAAAGAACAAATGACTAAAAACATATGGATGACTAAAACATATGGATGACAAAAAGAACAATGACACTAAAGAACATATGGATGACTAAAACATATGGATGACTAAAAACATATGGATGACTGTTAAGGAAGTGGAAAAAGGTGAGGGAAGCAATAATGACACTAAAGAACATATGGATGACTAAAAACATATGGATGACTAAAAAACATATGGATGACTGTTAATATGGAAAAGGTGGAAAAGACACTAAAGAACATAGGGAAAAAACATAAATAAACATGATGACCTAAAGTGGAAAAAGGGATGACTAAAACTAAAAACATGGATGACTAAAACATATGGATGACTAAAAGTGGAAAGGTGGATGACTGTTAAGGAAGTGAAAAGGTGAGGGAAGCAATAATGACACCAAAGAAACATACAAGGATGACTAAAACATATGATGACTAAAACAAAACATATGGAATGACTAAAGAACATATGGATGACTAAAAACATATGGATGAAAAACATATGGATGACTGTTAAGGAAGGAAAAGGTGAGGAAGCAATAATGACACTAAAGAAACATATGGATGACTAAAAACATATGGATGACTAAAACATATGGATGACTGTTAAGGAAGTGGAAAAGGTGAGGGAAGCAATAATGACACTAAAGAACATATGGATGACTAAAAACATATATGGATGACTAAAACATATGGATGACTGTTAAAACATAGGATGACTAAAAACAAAACATGGATGATAAGTGGAAAAGGTGGAACATATGGATGACTAAAAACATATGGATGACTAAAATGACTGTTATGGATGGATGACTAAAACATATGGATGACTTATGGATGACTGAAGGGAAAAGGTGAGGGAAGCAATAATACACTATGATGACTATATGGATGAAAAAACATATGGATGACTAAAAAAATATGGATGAATAAACATATGAAGAATATATGGATGACTAAAAACATAGGGAAGACAAAAATGGATGACTGTTAAGAAAAAGGTGAGGGACACTAAAGAACATATGGATGACTAAACATATGGATGACTAAAACATGGATGACTGTTAAGGAAGTGAAAAGGTGAGGGATGACACTAAAGAAACATATGGATGACTAAAACATATGGATGACTAAAAAATATGGATGATTGTTAAGAAGTGGAAAAGAGGGAAGTAACAATGACACTAAAGAACATATATGGATGACTAAAAACATATGGATGACTAAAAACATATGGATGACTGTTAAGGAAGTGGAAAAGGTGAGGAAGCAATAATGACACTAAAGAACATATGGATGACTAAAACATATGGATGACTAAAACATATGGATGACTGTTTACAAAGTGGAAAAGGTGAGGAAGCAAATAATGACACTAAAGAAATATATGACGTAGGATGACCAAAACAAATGACTATGGATGACACTAAAAACATATGGATGACCAAAAACATATGGATGAAAAAGGGATGACTGTTAAGAAGTGAAAAGGTGAGGGAAGCAATAATGACACTAAAGAACATATGGATGACTAAAAGTGGAAAAGGTGGGGAGGAAGTACAACATATGGATGACTAAAAACAGAATTAAAACATATGGATGACTGTTAAGGAAGTGGAAAAGGGATGGAAGCAATAATGACACTAAAGAATACATGGATGACTAAAACATATGGATGACTAAAACATAGGATGATCATAAGGAAAAGGAGGGTTAAATAATGACACTAAAGAACATATGATGACTAAAAACATATGGATGACTAAAAACATATGGATGACTGTTAAGGAAGTGGAAAATAATGAGGGCTATATGGATGACACTAAAGAACATATGGATGACATGGTGAAAAAGAGAAGCAATAATGACTAAAGAAAATGAAAAAAACATATGGATGACTGTTAAGGAAGTGGATATGGATGACTAAAACATATGGATGACTAAAACATATGGATGACTGTTAAGGAAGTGAAAGGTGTAATACACTAAAAACATATGGATGACTAAAACATGAAAAAACATATGGATGACAAGGAAGTCTATGACCTTTAAAACAGAACATATGGATGACTAAAAAACATATGGATGACTAAAACTATGGATGACAAGGGAAGTGGAAAAGGTGAAAAATGACACTAAAAAGAACATGGATGACTAAAAACATATGGATGAAAAAACATATGGATGACTATTAGGAAGCAATAATGACACTAAAGAACATATGGATGACTAAAAAACATATGGATGACTAAAACATACATGGATGACTAATGACACTAAAGAACATATGGAAAAAAACATATGGATGAGGGAAACAATAATGACACTAAAGAACATGGATGACTAAAGAACATATGGATGACTAAAAAAAAACATATGGATGACTAAAAACATAATGACTAAAAACATATGGATGACTGTTAACATAATGGAAAAAACATATGGAAGGGAAAAGACTGTTAGAGGGAAAGAACATATGGATGACTAAAAAGAACATATGGATGACTAAAAAAACATATGGATGACTAAAAACATATGGATGACTGTTAAGAAGTGGAAAAAGGTGAGGGAAGCAATAATGACACTAAAGAACATATGGATGACTAAAACATATGGATGACTAAAAAACATATGGATGACTGTTAAGGAAGTGGAAAAGGTGGTAAAGCCTAAAAACATAATGACTAAAACATAAAGAACTGTAAGAGGAAGTGGAAAAATGAAAATGACACTAAAACATAGGATGACTAAAACATATGGATGACTAAAAACATATGGATGACTGTTATGGAAAAGGTGAGGAAACAATAATGACACTAAAGAACATATGGATGACTAAAACATATGGATGACTAAAAAATATGATGACTGTTAAAGTGGAAAAGGTGAGGGAAGCAATAATGACATATGGATGACTAAAGAACATATGGATGACTAAAAAAATATGGATGACTAAACATATGGATGACTGTTAAGGAAGTGAAAAGGTGAGGGAAGAACACTAAAGAACATATGGATGACTAAAAACATATGGATGACTAAAACATATGGATGACTATATGGATGACTGTTAAGGAAGGAAAGGTGAGGGCCATATAATGATGACTAAAGAACATATGGATGACTAAAAACATATGGATGACTAAAAAACATATGGATGACTGTTAAGGAAGGGAAAAGGTGAGGAAGCAATAATGACACTAAAAGAACATATGGATGACTAAAAAACATATGGATGACTAAAACATATGGATGACTGTTAAAAAAGGGAAAAGGACACTGAGGGATGACTAAAACATGGATGACAATAATGACACTAAAGAACATATGGATGACTAAAAACATATGGATGACTAAAAACATATGGATGACTGTTAAGGAAGTGGAAAAGGTGAGGAAGCAAAATGACATAAAGAACATATGACTAAAAAAGCTTATATGATGACTAAATGGATGACTAAACACTAAAGAACATATGGATGACTAAAGAACATGACTAAAACATATGGATGACTGTTAAGGAAGTGGAAAAGGTGAGGGAAGCAATAATGACACTAAAGAACATATGGATGACTAAAAACATATGATGACTAAAACATGGATGACTAAAAAAAAGGTGAGGACAATAATGACACTAAAAAACATATGGATGACTAAAACATATGGATGGGAACATATGGATGACTGTTAAAGGAAGTGGAAAAAGGAGGAATAATGACACTAATGATGACAAAAAAACATATGGATGACAAGAAGTGGAAAAAGATTAAAAACAAAATATGGATGACTAAAACATATGGATGACTGTTAAGGAAGTGGAAAAGGTGAGGGAAGCAATAATGACACTAAAGAACATATGGATGACTAAAACATATGATGACTAAAACATATGGATGACTGTTAAAAGTGGAAAAGGTGACTGTTAATAATGACAGGAAATATGGTGAGGATGACTAAAAACATATGGAAGCAATAATGACACTAAAGAACATATGGATGACTAAAAAACATAACTAAAAAACATATGGATGACTGTTAAGAAGTAAAAGGTGATGACTAATGACACTAAAGAACATATGGATGACTAAAATATATATGGATGACTAAAAAATGACAAAACATATGGATGACTGTTAAGGAAGTGGAAAAGGTGAGGGAAGCAATAATGACACTAAAGAACATATGGATGACTAAAACATATGGATGACTAAAAACATATGGATGACTGTTAAGGAAATGAAAAGGTGGAAAGGTGAGGACACTAAGAACATATGGATGACTAAAGAACATATGGATGACTAAAAACATATGGATGACTAAAAACATATGGATGACTGTTAAAAAGTGGAAAAAGGTGGGAAGCAATAATGACACTAAAACATATGGATGACTAAAAACATGGATGACTAAAAACATATATGGATGACTATTAAGGAAAGGAAAAGGAGAGGAAGCAATAATGACACTAAAGAACATATGGATGACTAAAAACATATGGATGACTAAAAACATATGGATGACTGTTATGGAAAAGGTGGAATGACACTAAAACATATGGATGACTAAAAACAAAACATATGGATGACTAAAAACATATGGATGACTGTTAAGAAGTGGAAAAGGTGAGGGAAGCAATAATGACACTAAAGAACATATGGATGACTAAAAACATATGGATGACTAAAACATATGGATGACTGTTAGGGAAATTAAAAGGTGAGGGAAGCAGAATGACACTAAAAACATATGGATGACTAAAAACATATGGATGACTAAAACATATGGATGACTGTTAAGGAAGTGGAAAAGGTGAGGGAAGCAATAATGACACTAAAGAACATATGGATGACTAAAGAACATGGATGACTAAAACATGGATGACTAAAAACATATGGATGACTGTTAAGGAAGTGAAAAGGTGAGGGAAGCACACTAATGAACATATGGATGACTAAAACATATGGATGACTAAAACATATGGATGACTAAAAAAAAGGTGAGGAAGCAATAATGACACTAAAAAACAACATGGATGACTGTTAAAAGAAACATATGGATGACTGTTAAAAGGTGAGGGAAGCAATAATGACACTAAAAAGAACATATGGATGACTAAAAAACATATGGATGACTAAAAAACATATGGATGAAACTATGGATGACTGTTAAAAAGTGGAAAAAGGTGAGGGAAGATAAAGACATATGGATGAAAAAACATATGGATGACTAAAAAACATATGGATGACTAAAACATATGTGTGCTAGGGAAGTGGAAAAAGGTGAGGAAGCAATAATGACACTAAAAACATATGGATGACTGTTATGACTATTGGAAGTGGAAAAGTGAGGGAAGCAATAATGACTAAAAACATATGGATGAAAAAAGAACATATGGATGACTAAAGAACATATGGATGACTAAAACATATGGATGACTAAAAACATATGGATGACTGTTAAGGAAGTGGAAAAGGTGAGGGAAGCAATAATGACACTAAAGAACTAAAACATGGATGACTAAAAACATATGGATGACACTAAAACATATGGATGAAAACTATGGATTAAAAACATATGGAAGACTGGAAAGGTGAAAAGGGAAGCAATAATGACACTAAAGAACATATGGATGACTAAAAACATATGGATGATGATGACTAAAAAGTGGAAAAAGGTGATAATAATGACACTGAACATATGGATGGATGGATGACTGTTAAGAAGTGGAAAAGGTGAGGGAAGCAATAATGACACTAAAGAACATGGATGACTAAAAAACATATGGATGACTAAAACATATGGATGACTAAAACATGGATGACTGTTAAGGAAGTGGAAAAATTGAGGGAAAGAAATATATGACACTAAAGAACATATGGATGACTAAAAACATATGGATGACTAAAAACATATGGATGACTGTTAAGGAAGTGGAAAAGGTGAGGGAAGCAATAATGACACTAAAGAACATATGGATGACTAAAAACATATGGATGACTAAAAACATATGATAAAACTGTTAATGAAAAAAGAGGGAAGCAATAATGACACTAAAGAACATATGGATGACTAAAAACATATGGATGACTAAAAACATATGATGACTGTTAAGGAAGTGGAAAGGAGGGAAGCAATGAACATATGGATGACTAAAGAACATATGGATGACTAAAAACATGGAGACTAAAACATATGGATGACATAAAAGGTGGATGACACTAAAAGAACATAAAAAACATATGGATGACTAAAACATATGGATGACTGTTAAGGAAGTGGAAAAGGTGAGGGAAGCAATAATGACACTAAAGAACATATGGATGACTAAAAACATATGGATGACTAAAAACATATGGATGACTGTTAAGGAAGTGGAAAAGGTGAGGGCAATAATGACACTAAAGAACATATGGATGACTAAAAAACATATGGATGACTAAAAAACATATGGATGACTAAAAATATGGATGACTGTTAAGGAAGTGAAAAGGTGAGAGGACACTAAAGAAATATGGATGACAAAAAATATGAACATATATGGATGACTAAAGAACATATGGATGACTAAAAAAAACATATGGATGACTAAAAACATATGGATGACTGTGTTAAGGAAGTGGAAAAGGTGAGGGAAGCAATAATGACACTAAAGAACATATGGATGACTAAAAACATATGGATGACTAAAACATATGGATGACTGTTAAGGAAGTGGAAAAGGTGAGGGAAGCAATAATGACACTAAAGAACATATGGATGACTAAAAAACATATGGATGACTAAAACATATGGATGACTGTTAAGATGAAAGGTGAGGAAGCAATAATGACACTAAAAGAACATATGGATGACTAAAAACATATGGATGACTAAAAACATATGGATGACTGTTAAGGAAAAAATTGAGGGAAGCAATAATGACACTAAAGAACATATGGATGACTAAAAAACATATGGATGACTAAAAACATATGGATGACTGTTAAGGAAACAAAAAGGTGAGGAAGCAATAATGACACTAAAGAACATATGGATGACTAAAACATATGGATGACTAAAAACATATGGATGACTGTTAAGGAAGTGGAAAAGGTGAGGAAGCAAAAGAACATAATGACACTAAAGAACATATGGATGACTGAAAACATATGGATGATAAGCTAAATATGAACATAAGTGGATGACTAAAAAACATATGGATGATGACTAAAACATATGGATGACTGTTAACATGGAAGTGGAAAGGTGAATGAACTAAAGGATGAATATGGATGACTAAAACATATGGATGAAAAACATATGATGACATATGGATGACTAAAAAAGAACATATGGATGACTAAAAATGACAAAAACATATGGATGACTGTTAAGGAAGTGGAAAAGGTGAGGGAAGCAATAATGACACTAAAAGAACATATGGATGACTAAAAACATATGGATGACTAAAAACAAATGGATGACTGTTAAGGAAGTGGAAAAGGTGAGGAAGCAAAAATGACACTAAAGAACATATGGATGACTAAAAACATATGGATGACTAAAACATATGGATGACTGTTAAGGAAGTGGAGGAAGCAATAATGACACTAAAGAACATATGGATGACTAAAACATATGGATGACTAAAACATATGAATGACTGTTAAGGAAAAAAGGTGAGGAAGCAATAATGACACTAAAACATATGAACATATGGATGACTAAAAACATATGGATGACTAAAAACATATGGATGACTGTTAAGGAAGTGGAAAAGGTGAGGGAAGCAATAATGACACTAAGAACATATGGATGACTAAAACATATGGATGACTAAAACATATGGATGACTAAAAACATGGATGACTAAAACATGAAAAACATATGACTGAAGTGGAAAAGGTGAGGAAAGCAATAATGACACTAAAGAACATATGGATGACTAAAAAAATATGGATGACTAAAAACATATGGGATGACTGTTAAGGAAGTGGAAAAGGTGAGGGAAATAATAATAACACTAAAAGAACATATGGATGACTAAAAACATATGGATGACTAAAACATATGGATGACTGTTAAGGAAGTGGAAAAGGTGAGGAAGCAATAATGACACTAAAGAAAATATATGGATGACTAAAAACATATGGATGACTAAAAACATATGGATGACTGTTAAGGAAGTGGAAAAGGTGAGGGAAGCAATAATGACACTAAAGAACATATGGATGACTAAAAACATATGGATGACTAAAAACATATGGATGACTGTTAAGGAAGTGGAAAAGGTGAGGGAAGCAATAATGACACTAAAGAACATATGGATGACTAAAAACATATGGATGACTAAAAGTGGAAAAAGGTGAGGGACACTAAGAACATATACTAAAAACAAATGAAAAAACATATGGATGACTGTTAAAAGTGGAAAAAGGTGAGGGGGGGAAGCAATAATGACACTAAAGAACATATGGATGACTAAAAACATATGGATGACTAAAAATATGGATGACTGTTAAGGTGAGAGGGAAGCAATAATGACACTAAAGAACATATGGATGACTAAAACATATGGATGACTAAAAACATATGGATGACTGTTAAGGAAGTGGAAAAGGTGAGGGAAGCAATAATGACACTAAAGAACATATGGATGACTAAAAACATATGGATGACTAAAACATATGGATGACTGTTAAGGAAGTGGAAAAGGTGAGGGAAGCAATAATGACACTAAAGAACAAAAACATATGGATGACTGTTAAGGAAAGTGGATGACTAAAATGACACAAAAGAACATATGGATGACTAAAACTAAAACATATGGATGACTGTTAAGGAAGTGGAAAAGGTGAGGGAAGCAATAATGACACTAAAAAGAACATATGGATGACTAAAACATATGGATGACTAAAAACATATGGATGACTGTTAAGGAAGTGGAAAAGGTGAGGGAAGCAATAATGACACTAAAAGAACATATGGATGACTAAAACATATGGATGACTAAAAAACATATGGATGACTGTTAAGGAAGTGGAAAAGGTGAGGGAAGCAATAATGACACTAAAAGAACATATGGATGACTAAAAACATATGGATGACTAAAACATATGGATGACTGTTAAGGAAGTGGAAAAGGTGAGGGAAGCAATAATGACACTAAAGAACATATGGATGACTAAAACATATGGATGACTAAAAACATATGGATGACTGTTAAAGCAATAATGGAACATATGGATGACTAAAAACATATGGATGAAAAAACATATGGATGAGGGGGAAGCAATAATGACACTAAAGAACATATGGATGACTAAAAACATATGGATGACTAAAGATGACTGTTATAAAAGGTGGATGACACTAAAGAACATATGGATGACTAAAAACATATGGATGACTAAAAACATATGGATATGGATGACTGTTAAGGAAGTGGAAAAGGTGAGGGAAGCAATAATGACACTAAAGAACATATGGATGACTAAAGAACATATGGATGACAATAAAAACATATGGATGACTAAAAACATATATGGATGACTGTTAAGAAGTGGAAAAGGTGAGGGAAGCAATAATGACACTAAAGAACATATGGATGACTAAAACATATG
>CAHIKZ030000906.1:245000-352500 GCA_903632075.3 Acanthosepion pharaonis | reverse complement strand
AGAAAGAAAGAAAGAAAGAAAGAAAGAAAGAAAAGAAAGAAAGAAAGAAAGAAAGAAAGAAAGAAAGAAAGAAAGAAAGAACTGGAAATGAATAAAAGAGTAAAAGAAAGAAAGAAAGAAAGAAAGAAAGAAAGAAAGAAAGAAAGAAAGAAAGAAAGAACTGGAAACGAATAAAGAGAGTAAAAGAAAGAAAGAAAAAGAAACGGATTTGTGATAACGAAAGTAAACAGTAAACATCGAATTGAAAATACTCTTGGGTTTACAAATGATATTTCTGCAAATGGATTTTTAGAAAGCATCTGCCGAAAATTTGGTTAATTTTAACGAAAAAGCACAGATTTCAAGCCCTCTGGGAGACGGTACCACTTATCATTCGTCAGCCATTTTGCTGGTGATTTTAGTGGGTGAGGAAAGAGAAAGATAACACGATTTGCCGGTACAACTCGCAGTGTCGTTAATGGCAAAGAGTAAATACTCCTACTTAAGAAATAAAATGAACGGCGATGTAACAACCGCCTAGCCAAACTCATTAAATTCTTGTTTCAAATAACCTTGCGAGTGATCTTTCATTTACCAAATAAAATAAAAATGGTACGTGGTGGATCATTCATTGCCAAATTCCAAAGATCTACTAAATTCCAGACCCGTGGATTATGTGCCGGTTTGACTGATTGAGATCTTGTTTTTGCCTTGATCTTTAATTATTTACAGATTTACACTCAGCTTTAACTATGTTCTGTAATCTTATCTAATTTTAACATTTATTCTGCTTTATTCTACCCTTTTTATTTATTTTCGTTTCACATGTAAATAAATCAAAACAAAGAACAAAGATGTTCAGATTCATAATCTTCTACGACACAATCAACGACATAATCTTCTACGACATCAAACTTTGATTACATGCAATCATAAGTTAACTTGAACTTGTTTGAAGAGCAGTGTAAACATTCAAAGGCAGTACACTTCAACAGTGAAGATGCGTGTTTAGAAACGAGAGTAGAAAAACAAATTTAGTAATTGTCAACTTGATGAAACAGGTTGGCAATGAAGGAGATAGGTAATGAATTAGATTGGTAATAGAGGTAGTTGATTTGATATACGTTCTAATATATTTTCTATAGATTTATTTGCTGGTTAGTATCATACACTTTTTTAATTAAGACATAAATATATTAAGAAAAGCATGCTCATAAGATAACGAATAGATAATGTAATATATATACGTAATGCTATAATAGTGACTAGAAGTACTCAGACAAAATGTTCAAGAGTTGGTCGTAGTTTTCGTATGTGTCCCTTTAGGATGTGGGTTTTCATGACTCTCCTCAACTTCCTCTGTCTTGTAGCTCTTACTAACGTTTATAAACTTCTATTTGAAACCTCACAAGTCTTTTGCCCGGTCTTTCAAATCTCTTCCGTTCTTACGACGTTTGTCTTTTTTACCATACCGCCCACTTCAGTCCCTTCATTCATTCACTGAAGCTAGTCAGCCAGTTTACCATCTCCTATCCCTTTTAGTCTTCGATATGCCCTGTTAGTGTTAAACTCTCTGAGTCCTAGAAGTTTCGGTTGTTTCTTTCTGATTCTAAGCGTCCTTTTTTATTCTCATTATTTTTATTCTCTTAAAGCCTCCTTGCTGCTTACATGCTCCATTCATGGTATTCTCAGTATCCTTCTGTAGAATGATTTTTCTATTCATCGAAAGGGAATTTTCTAACATTCACTGTCATATAGGTGGATTTATATACATAGCACTTCAGCCCTCATTTCTCTATGTCTAATGATATTTTCGTGTTTCATAATAGCTTATTTAGCTTCTGGAAAGCATCTTTTACTATTCCAACGCTATTTCTGTGTCACATTTTACGATTAGATTTACGAATATTGGGATAATTTTAGCGTTATAAGTATCAACAAAAATGAGCAAATACTTTTATTATGTGGACGGTCCTGGCTCTGTACAACTTCCCATCCTTTGTTGCTCTCAGTAATGTTTATCCTTTTACATTTCTCTCTCGTCCCTTTTCTACAATTCATTTACACAAATGCGTTGGGTAGAATACTTTCTGCTTCACTATGTCCTGTAAATATTCTCCAAGCCATTTTTCCACATTACATGTCCCAGAAATTTCACCTGTATCATTCCAATTGTAAGTATATGTGTCCTTTTCGCTTCTATTTTTCTCATTGCTGCCATGTTCAGTTCACTTTTTATTTGTTTTTAATGAAATTTTCCTGTTTCTTAATACTTTGTTTAGCTTTTGGAAAGCATCTTTTGCTATTCCAATGTGTCTTTGTATTTTAGTGTCATATTTTCTATCCTCTGTTAAGACACTTCCTAGAGATTTAAATTTTTACATTTGTTTAATTTTGGTATCTCTAATTCGTAATTTGCATGTTGGCCTGTTTCGTTTGCTGACAACAATGTCATGTCTTCTTACAATGAATAGTTAGTCCTTTCTTCTCACTTTCCTTTACTACCTTCTGTAGGAGTTCTTGTAGTTTTATTTTTATGTCTATTATCAACACCGTGCCACATGAATATGTTAAGTTGTTAAGATTGTGGCAGACAGTAATGAACCTTGGTAGAACAACTAATTCTCTCAGGATCACCTCACTGTAAAATTTGAATGAGTCTGGTGTGAAAACACATCTTTGTTTTATGCTCATTTCAGAAAAGCAATATTCACTTAAAAAATAAAATAAATAAGTTATGCGCTGCCTTTCTTTACCAATATTACATAAGTTTTTCATCCTATCTTAAAATACTTCTGATTTTTGTACTTGCTTGATATTGTTGTCCCAAATTTGTAGTTCGCATCTTGGACTGTTCGCTTTTGCTGACAACCATACATTCTGTCTCCTTACAATTCTCACTTTCCTTTACTAACTTCTGTAGGAGTTCCTGTAGTTTTCTTTTTACGTCTCTTTTCAACACTGTGCCATCTCAATATGTTAAGTTGTTAAGATTGTGGCAGACAGTAATGAACCTTGGTAGAACTTCCCTACACGGAAGCCGGTAGTGGCCCACAGTTCTCTGGTGGCAGCCACCCGTGGACCATCGGTGGACCATCGGTGGGCCTCTAGTGGTCTGCCAGTGGTAACATTGTCAAGACGATCGCGCCGGCGGTCTGACAGCGGTAAACGCTAGCGGCATGGCACCCAGTGGCAGATTGGTGGCTTGCGTGTAGGGTTCTAATTCTCTCGGGATCACCTCATTGTAAAAGTTGAATGAGTCTGGCGTGAAGACACATCTTTGTCTTATGCTCATTCCAGAAAAACAATATTCACTTAAAAAATAAAATAAATAAGTTAAGCGCTACTTTTCTTTACCACATTTGTCTTCAACATGTCCTGTGAGTATCAAATTTTCCAAGACGTCTTTCCTCTTTCCCGTGAAATTTCAACTCTTTCCAATCCCAATATGAGTGTCCTTTTCGCTTTCATTTTCTCCAAAACTTTCATATTTCCCTTCTGTTCTTTCTATGGTATTCTCAGCATCCTTCTGTAGGACTACATTTCTGTTTCTTCAAGTTTCTTCTTCATCTTTGATGAGATTGTCCAGTATTCATTGCTATATAGGAGTACTGATATTACATAACCGTTCAGTAGTATTTTCTTTGTTTTTAATGAAATTTTCCTGTTTCTTAATACTTTGCTTCACTTTTGGAAGGCATTTTTTTTGTTATCCCAATGCATATTTGGATTTCAATGTCCTATTTTTCTTCCTCTATTAAAACACTTTCCAAATATTTAAATTTCTGCACTTACTTGAAGCTATAATTTCCCATATTATTGTTCTTCGAATGTTAATGGTATATTTCAGCATTAGTTTTATCCTATATTCATTGCTAATCACGCATTGTAATTCTAATCATTTATAAGCATTCTAAGTTTCAACTGTGTCCTTCTGACTTTAAGATGGTATCCTTCTTATTGTCATGTGCTTTAAATGTGTTCGTTGCCCAGATATTCATTTCATAATATTGTCTCAAGTGTCCTATTCATCTGAGGAAACTTTTCAGCATTTACTAACACATAGGAGGAATGATATTACATAGCAGTTCAACAATATTCCCTATTAAAATTATTCTATTTCGTTATACTTTAGATTTTTGGATAATCGCCATTCGGAGCCCTGTCTCTGAGGACGAATTATTATTCTTTTATTGTCCTTTCTCCTTAAAAATAGCTTCTTTTTTTTTTTCTCATAGATTCTAACACTCAGTAACCTCTTGAGTCTTACTGGCTTTATTTTCTTGTTTAGAGTAAAATTATTTAAAAAAATTAAAAAAAAAGATATTTCATACATATACCTTGAGCGAAGTTACAAACCATCTAATTGCTTAAACAAATACAAAAATTTCGATAGCAAGTCATTTCAAATGTTTATCATTTACGATAGTTACGATATATGGTTAACAATCAATATAGAATAAAACATATACAGAAATGTACCTGTTAATATTCGAATAACAACTAAGTTCGACGTGTCAAAATCAAGCAAGTACAAAATTTAACTATCTGGGAAGTCTTATAAAACATGACTGAAAATACGACACAGAAATCACAAGATAGGCTAGAATAGCGAAAATGCCTTCCAAAAGCTAGAAAATACAGTAAGAAATATGAAAATGTCATAAGAAACAAAGAAAAAGCTATTATGCAAGAAGAGACTTAACGCAACAGAAATTTTGTTCTACAGAATGATGATGAGAATGTCATGGACTGAAGATGTGAGTAACGAGGAAAATCTATGGAAAATGTCGACGAAAAGGGCACGTACCTAGAATTAGAAAGAGATAATTAAAATTTCTATATCTAATAATAAAGAAAGAGTGGCATGTAAAATGTTGATACTTACAGGACACAGTGAAGATTGAAGAGACAGAGGGGAAACAGTGAATGATTTACCTAAAGAACACTTGTGAATTAACGACAGAATATAGAATAGAAAGGATACTAAAAAGATATACATTTTTAAGAGCCACAAAGCGTGAGAATTTGAGAAGAGCACATCCTGAAGCGACACACAACAAAAATGATTCTGGCTCTTGGCGGTGACAACAAAATTATAATTGTATTAAGCGATAATACTGATTACTCATAAACATGCTTCTTCTAGTTACCTTCATTTAATTCTGAAATTCGACATTTTTATTGTTATACGTTCACATAGTTTGGGAACCCCAATGCTTTGATCTAGAATTTAAGGAATTTTGCCTTTTCCAAAAATTAGTTGGTAGTTTATAAGGATATAATCTTCAGTAGTAGCTTTTGTGATAAGAAAAGTTAACCTGGAAATAGTTAATTCTTTTACATTCTGAGGACCGAATAATCTGTTCTTTGTTCTTGTACAAACAATAAATTACTAAAGTTGATACACCAATTAAAGGAACTGCTAGTGACTACCTATGTTATGTGCATAAATAGAAAGATAGTAACCATTTGCAAAAATTAAAATGTCTCAATCGTGGCCTTTGGAAATTATGTATTTAGGCGCTAAATTTAAGAAATCAATTTCAATAGTTTCATAGCTATGGTTAAAAACTGCACTTAATGTATCAGTCTTTAAATGCATTTATAGATAGATAGATAGATAGATAGATAGATAGATAGATAGATAGATAGATATGAACAGAATGAGATAGATATGGATATACTGAGATAGATAGATAGATAGATAGATAGATAGATAGATAGATAGATAGATAGATAGATATTAACAGAATGAAACAGATATTAACAGAATGAGATTCTTAATACCTTCTTGTATTAATGTTCAATATAACTTGAGTAGGTCTTTAAGTACTCACTTTTTAAATTAAATATTTCATTTTTAAACCATGACTTAAAAAATAATTGTTTGAGATTTATTAATAATCAACCAGACTATGGTAATAAGAACATTTTTCCACAGTTTTTAAATTCTAGATTCCATTGTCTTTTTAAATAAGAAATTGGTAATGTTCGTATCACTGAAATTGGTACTATGTCAATACTTCGGAGAACGTGTTGTCTGATGAATATTTCAGCACAAAAGGTAACTACAATCCCAAAGGAGACTCAGTCAACGCTAAATTTAGAGGAAAGTATATCTACATATATCTAAAAGATTCCAGAAATTCTATACACGACATACCATTTCAACGTATATGTATACGTATCACAATTTCCATACGAATGGAAATGCAGATATATCATGTTGAAGCACCAGTTCTCGTACGGTCACCGAAGTTAAGCAACTTTGAGATTGTTCAGTACCTAGATGGGTGACTGCTTGGGAATACCAGGTGCTGTTAATTTGGATGGGCGGATGGTATACCTTACAGCCATATCACGTTGAAACACGGGTTCTGTTACGATCACCGAAGTTGAAAAAAAAACTTTGAAACTGGTCAGTAACTAGATGGGTGACTGCAGGGGAATACCCGGTGCTGTAAATTTGGATGGGCGGGTGGTATGGCTTATGACCGTATCACGTTGAAACACCGATTCTAGTACGATCGAAGTTAAGAAACAAGAGTGTAGTGACTAAAATACCATTAAGATTCAAATAACCTTACTTATTTATATTTAAGGATCGCCAAAACATATGTATATGTCTCCCCATTTCAACACATGTACACATCTCACTGTCTCAATACAATTGTACACGTCACAAAATTTCAGCATACATATATACATCCCAGTTTAGACAGATATATACATGTCTTTCAATCAACGTCTCAACATTTCAACACATATTGACATTTCCCCCATTTCAACACATATGAATACTTCTCATCATTTCAACACACATAGGCACTTCTCACCATTTCAGCACACATGAATACTTCTCACCATTTCAACACATATGAACAGTCTCACTATTTCAACACACATAGGCACTTCTCACCATTTCAGCACACATGAATACTTCTCACCATTTCAACACATATGAACAGTCTCACTATTTCAACACACATAGGCACTTCTCACCATTTCAGCACACATGAATACTTCTCACCATTTCAACACATATGAACAGTCTCACTATTTCAACACACATAGGCACTTCTCACCATTTCAGCACACATGAATACTTCTCACCATTTCAACACACATGAACACTTCCCACCATTTCAACCTGAAATTAAGATTAATGATATGTAGAAAAATCCGAAGAACATCAAAACATTTATAAGCATCTCATCAATTTCTTGAAACAACGCGGTTTTCATGGACGGGTTCCTCGAAGAATGCTACGACGGAAGAAAAGACAAAGAATGCTGGTTTGTTATTTGCTAAATAGTTTCTGGGAGAGTTCCATGAATAGTGGAATACAGTTATTTGGTCAGACAAAAAGAAAAAAAATCATTTGAACTTTTAAATCATAATTAGTACCATGACGTTGTTTTAACAAGCAAAAAAAATGAAGATGACACACGTTTTAAAGAAAATATCATCGCAACATTGAAACAGTGAAGAATGTTGGTGAACACGTTATTATACAGAGGTGCTTTAGTGCAGTTGGTACCGAAAAGGTCACGAAAGTTTAGGGGAAATATATTTGCTGAGTTATCAACGACTCAAAAGATACTTCAACAATCGTCTACAAAGAATATGGCTGGGGTAAAAAGAATTACTTTCGCAATCACATGATCTAAATTTATTTGATCATTTGTGGCATGAATTGAAAAATCTGAAGTCATCGAGTATGTGTGATTTGGGCCGATTCGGAGAAATGCCAAAACTTTATCGAAGCTTGAAGAAATCTATGCTAAATGAATTTTAACTAATATTGTTGCGGAATCGAAAATATTTATACAAAACATATTAAAATAATGTATTGATGATTATGAAAATTAAATTATTATATTAATTTTATATAATTTATTATAAATTAATTTATTAATCTTTTATGGAAATTTATCCCATATAGGAATAAAATAAAAATCAGTATGTTATTAGGAACACAAGAAAAGGAGGGATTTTCACTTTGTTTGAAACTGAATAAAAAAATTATTTATTGGAAGAGAAAGATTTAAAGGCTGGCTCAAAATATTCTTTGGAGCGATTAATAAAAATTATGCTGAATAAAGAGGAAATTTGTATTTAAAGTCGGACTTACAATTGATAACGATTAAAAGTCCTTTCTTAAAGCAAATACAATGAAAAGATCTGTCGTCGTTATGAATTTCTAACCTGTCAGCACCTGAGGTCACCAAGAATTTTGTAGGTCAAAGATTTCGGATGTACAAACGTGACGAAAGCTTGGTTTGCGTCTCTTTGAAGTTGGTTTCAAAACAGTTTTGTAGATTTCATGTTGTCCGGGTATCATAGGACTGGTGCATAGTACGGCCGAACTCCCTGAGCCGGGGGTGAGTAATGATTAGGGCTCCCAGACAGTTCTTTACGACCCTTGCTATCTTATAAATTTTTGCTTTTATCTACCAACATTTACAAACGTTAGAAATTAAACTAAACACGACTGACTATTAAAGGAAAAAAAAAGATTTTCGCGAATTTTGATGACATTCATCTTCTTTTATCTTTGTCCAAATGAGTAAAATTTAAAAGAAAAAAGAATTAATGAACGCTACATTATTATTTTTAACCCTTTTGAAAAAAAAACAGACGACATGCGAAAAAGGGATGTCATCATTTATTGAACAGGCATCCTTACCCTACCTTAACTTAACCTGATTTTGAAAGTAACTCATATTTTGATATACAGATTGTCTATGAAAATGAATACCATACCACCCCTTATCAAAATGATTGAATTTCCCGTAACCTTAGCAAATAATATCAAGAATATATGTGCTTATAAACTCAGTAAATTTCAAAATAAGTTATTCAAAAAATCGCTTGAGAATGAAACAGTACTAGGGATTTTAATTTAATTCTATAATTAAATTTAAAGTTTTAGTTTGTTTTTGAGAAAGTCCTACATATGATGTCACTAATAAAAACCCAGTGGCACTGATAATATTAACGTTCCTAAGAATGATAAGTGAAGATCGATACAATGAACTTTTGACCCTTTCACCGTAAGTGATTCTTCATTTGACTTGAATGTGCGTCAACTTATACGTAAACTGGAATATGCTATAAATATTTTAAATAAATGAACATTGTCGATTGATTAGTTAGCTTTACCACTGATATTGAGAGCTTTCCAATAAGTACAAGGTGTATAAAAAATATTTTACAAGCTTTGGAGGCGGGTTTCTCCCACCAAAACAAGGACAAAAGTCCACATAAACATATGTCAGTAAATTCTTCGATTTTGGATTATTAAATTTAATGTTTACTGGCTGTTAAATGTACAATCAAGAAAAATTTTTTGAGTTGGTTTCCTGACACCAAAACAAACCAAAATATCCATATAAACATATGATCAAAAGGGCATTGTCGTATATCAACACAACAACTCATAACAAATATGCAAAATGTCCTCCGCTTGCTTTTACACACGCATCTACCCGTCAGATCATTGAAAGGTGAACCCTTTCAAATACTCCGCAAGCCGCCATGACACGTTGAAGAATCGTCTCTGCATTGTTAATGTCTGCTGCATAAATCAATTGTATTAGGTGACCCCACAGATACAAATCCAAGGGATCGAGGTCAGGGGAACTTGCAGGCCATGGAACTGGTCCTCCCCGACTTATCCTTCTTTCATGATAGATGTCATACTGAAAACTGAATGACTAAAACATGCATAAATCACATACGTCTTTGCAGAGTACATCTACTAGCAAGCATGGAAGTTCATTTGAAATGAAGCCCCTGAGACAGCTCCTGTAGAACCTACTTTGAGAACATATGGATCTATGTTACAGTCCAGGTTAGAACCAAGGAAGAACAACACGAACACAAGAGTAGAAATAACGAAGGTATATTACACGAAATAATAATACAAGATGTGGAAGGTGTTAGTATGACTGTCAGTTTGGTTTGGAGTGAACTACTATCGGCTCGATTCGATTCGTCCCTCTCTCTTGAGAGGCGTAGTATACATAGTGTTAGGAAGAGTTCATTCTGTAGTTATAGGTAAGGACCCATGACAATCTATTAGACAGTCGCCTACAATTCCAGCCTAATTGTAAACTGATGCTGGTGTCTAGCCTATATTGAACCATGGGGATTCCGATCCACCCACAAATGTCGATTGTGTAAATTTATTATTATATCTCTTCCAAATGTTGCCTCATCCGTAAACTAGACTGAAGAGACAAACAATGGATCGACAGTTTGTGCAATAAACCATCGGCAACAGTTCTCCCATGGTGAGTGATCAGAGGGTGAAAAACCCTACACACGTTGCAAATGATACTGATACAGGGGCTGCTCTTGAAGTACCCTTCATGCGTTATTATGAGATGTACGACATGTTAGGGTCAAATGACGTGTGTTGATACCTGGATCGTCACCGACAGCCTGTAGAATGTAGCCAGGCGTACGATTTGATCCCGGTCTTCCTCAATCCATAGTCTGTGGTGTCACGGATCCCGTCACAACAAAGCGACGATAAACAGCAACAAAGCTTGGGTGACTCGGTTGTCCTCGGTTTGAAAATGCAATCTGATACAGCCGTGCAGTCTCGCGTCTATAACTCTTCACGCGGCTGTATGCAAAAATTATATCTGCCTGTTCACGATGCTAATATCCTACTATTGGTAAACGAAACACTTCTTAATTAATTCACTACTACACATGTTAAACGTTGAAGACAGACTAGCCACATATGTACACGAGTGACAAATGTGAGCTAGTCTATATGGCAACACAGCGTCATCTACGGTAAACTATTTTTAAACTTAATAACTCAAAAACTAAGTATTTGTGCACATGTGTATATATGAACTTTTGTCGTTATTTTAGCTTGAGGAACCCGCCCCCAAAATTTGTTAAATAATTTTTTATACTGCCTCTATATATATATATATATATATATATATATATATATATATATAAGTTATTTCACCACAAACCCTTTAACAGGGCTCTGGGTCATCAGACTTTACTTCCAAAGGTTGAAATGAAAAATGAAAAGAAATTCACACGTTTTTGACGGACCGCATCAAGCATATGTAAAATTAATGATGATCCAGGGCCCTGTTAAAGGGGTTGTGGCGAAATAACATATTACATGGAACCTTAAAGTGGTCTGTTTTTATTTAAATATATCGGCTCTGAATTTTACATTGAGCTCTCCGGATATCATCCTCCTTGTGTCTACCCATGCAGATTGCCTAGTTTTGCATAAACTATATATATATAAATATATATATATATATATATATATATATATATATATATATATATATATATATATATATATATATGCCTGAAGATTGCGTTCACGTCTAAAACAGATAATCGCCACTCGGTGTTGACCTCAGTAATTACTTTTATATTTACAAACACACTATCTCTGTTATTTCGCACATTCACCCATAAATATCGCATACTCTAAAATTATGTTATCATATATATATATATATATATATATATATATATATATATATATATATATATATATATATATAATAAAATATACTTTTAAGCTAAACTATATTTATATGTAAATGTGCTCAATACCCGACATACAACATGTGTAGATACGGAGATCAACACCGAATGACGACAGACTGTTTTATGTATGAAAAATTTACTTTATTAAAAATTAAATTACATGACGATTTACTTTATTAAAAACAAAAACACAAACTGCTTCATTTTATTTTGTCTTTTTTGATTTACTTTATTAAAAATAATTAAAAACAATTGTGTTTTATTGATTTTTTAAGTGTCAATATACTTTATTAAAAAAAATATTTCTTTAGATTCACTTTATTAAAAATAATTAAAAATTAAAATAAAGAAAAAAGCTGGTTCATATTTTACATGCCTTTTCAAATGCCTTTTTTTAAGGAAAAATATTCACTACTTAAGGTTGTAATCCTTAATAAATTACTTTATTCGTTTATTAAAAAAGTTGTTTTTCTGGTGCTGAATTACCTCGGTCCTGAGTTGTCCCAACGCTCAGTTTTCTTAGTTGAATTGGCAGTGTTAAGTTGTTCTGCACTCCATATGATTACGTCCAAATCAGGGTGGAACCCTGGTTCTCGTTTGGTCACCTAAGTTAAGTAGGGTCGAGCTTGGTCAATATCTAGATTAGCACCGCTTGAGAATTGAACTGTAAATGAAAACCCGACATATATATAAGCACCAGAAAAACAACTTAATAAACGTTAAAAGTTAATAGTCTCATGTTTATTTTGACGTACCTTATTATTATTATTTTATTATTATTATTATTATTATTATTATTATTATTATTATTATTTTCAATTTTGTTAGTGGTATTTATAAGTTTATTAAGATACATTTTAATTTGTTGATCAATGACGGAATTAGGAAATCCATTATTAACAAGTGTTTGTTTAATGTCATGTAATTCTTTATAGAATATGGTTTTGGAAGGAGATATGATTTGTGTGCGTTGGGTTAAGTTTTATATATATATATATATATATATATATATATAACGGCTAACATTTGTCGTATTATAATTAAGAAGATAGAAGTTAATGATTTTGGCCACTAATGACAGTGGATTCCCGATATATATATATATATATATATATATATATAGTCTCAAGGTGTGCTATATATATATATGTGTGTGTGTGTGTGTGTGTGTGTAAGTGTGTTTGCGTTGTCACACACACACACACACACACACACACACACACACATATATATATATATATATATATAATTATTATTTATAAAAATTATAACATAAGTATGTTATAAAATCACTACAAAAATAGGCATTTTGTTTCAACACACTCAGTGTCTTATCAAGTCACCGAGTGTGTTTGAAAAAAATGGCTATTTTTAGTAGTGATTTTATAACATACTTTATGTTATAATTTTTTATAAATAATAATTATATCTGCTCTACTTGTATTGAGCACTCTTTTAAGAATAGTAATTGTTGGTTTGTTGAATTCAATCCATATATACCAATTCTATACTTAGGTATATATATATATATATATATATATATATATATATATATATATATATATATATATATATGTTTACATTCTTTTATAGATACAAATATTTAAGTAAATACTCTGTTTTATAATGAATACTTAAATATTTGTATCTATAAAAAGAATGTATAAAAAAAATGTCTTAAAATAATAGTCAATATATATATATATATATATATATATATATATATATATATATAGTCTCAAGTTGTGCTATATATATATATAAAAAGGGTGTTTGTGAACACACACACATATATATATATATATTTTATACATTCTTTTAATACATACAAATATTTAAGTAAATGCTATGTTTTATAATGAATACTTAAATATTTTTATCTATAAAAAGAATGCATAAACATAAAAATGTCTTAAAATAATAGTCTGACTTTGTCCATTTCATAATGTGTGACGTCATATATATATATATATATATATATATATATATATATATATATATATATATATATATACATTATTTATATGTAACCCATATTGTGTGCACTTCTTCACTATTATTATTCAGTGTTTCTTAGAATATGTGTATGTAATTTTACCTGAATATGTCTGTAGATATATAAAGTGTAAACCTAAAACTATTGTGAAAATAATTTATTAAATGTACAAGATTTGTTTCATTAAATTCTTTCCATTAGTTTCCATGTTTTTCTACTTGTTTTTTCTTCAATTTATTCTTCTTCATCTTCATTTTGCCTCCTCTTTTCTCTTGATTTTCTTCTTTCTTTCTTTTTTCTCTCTTTCATTCTTCTTTTTTCTTTCTTTTCTCCAATCTTCTTTCTTTTCTTCCTTTTCCATTTTTCTTCCCCTTCTTTTTTCTGTATCACTTGAATATCTTTCTTTCTTTCTTTCTTTCTTTCTTTCTTTTTACTTTTTATTTCCTTCCCGATCCTCTTCATTCTTCTTCTTTCTATTTTTCATTCTTATTTTGGCCTTTCTTTTTCTTCAATCATTTTCTTTTCTTCTTCACCATCTTTCTCTTCTCTCTTTTATTTCTTTCTCCTTGGCCATAGGAATGAATCGATAATGTTGAATAAGTATTTACATTAGGAAAAGACGTCTGTATCCGCGTATATAGGTATACATTTCTACAGATAGATTCCTGTATACATAAGCGCAAAAATAAATTGTTGAAAGTGTGTTAGGGATTTGTGGGTAATTATAGTGTCAACTACTTATAATAATAAAGACTGATGAACAAGAAGCAGAGACCTCTTCACATTATTCCAAACTCGACACTCCCACAATTGGGCAGTTTTCTCTGTTCCGCTCCGTTTTTCCCGCCAATTCCCAGTCTGGGATTTGCGAGCAGCCACCGTCGAGGCAGAGATGGCGGCCGTCCGGCGAAAAACATACTGCTAACCGTCCCTCAAACGCAACTCAAATCGCCCCACCCGAACCAAACCGAAACCTCTACGCTTCGAATATGAAAGGCGTGCCATGTTGACTAGAATTAGCGAAAAGCTGGCGAAAATGGAGACTTAAAAATGGCGGGAAACGTGATGGCCTCAATGGACTCGGTCCGAGTTCGGGTCTCTCAGGGATATTTCCCAGCTCCTTATGCAGATGTTAGCGCAATTGATTGCCCCTCATTGATGGCCGTGGGTTCCCCACCCCTTAGCCTCCGTCATTTTCCTTTGGCTGGAGATGTTGTGGCGTAGGGGTCGGGTTGCAGGCGGTCGGACAAGTCGAAGAGAGGGGTGCATGAAGACAGAACTAACAAGATAGCACGCGGTGATGACAGCTAGCTTTCGGGTCAAAGTGCAGGTTCTTTCTATTGCCATCTCTCCACCTGCCCCCTGACTATATTCTGCTGGGTGTGTAGGCTGGAAGGAAAAGTCTGTGGTTTGGTACCGATGTTGAAAAGATTTTCTTGGGAGTTGCGGTGGTGGTTAGTGACTCTGGAGGATATAAAGAGCATAAACGGAGTAATCGGTACAAATGGGAGTAGCAAGGCCCGAAGAAAGTAAAAAACTTGAGGAGATAAATGGTATTGAAAGAATGAAATAGACAACAAGATTTTTCCGTCGACATCACTTTTTCTTTCCTTTCTTTTCTTTGCGGGGTGGAAAAGGTTAAAGAAGAGGAAGTAAAAAGAGGGAAAATAAAAACTATGAGTATAATCAAGACAGGTGAATAGAAGAAGAAGAAGAAGAAGAAGAAGAAGAAGAAGAAGAAGAAGAAGAAGAAGAAGAAGAAGAAGAAGAAGAAGAAGAAGATGAAGAAGAAGAAGAAGAAGAAGAAGAAGAAGAAGATGAAGATGAAGAAGAAGACGATGAAGAATTTGAAGAAGAAGAAATTGAAGAATTTGAAGAAGAAAAATTTGAAGAAGAAAAATTTGAAGAATAATTTGGAGAATGAGAAAAAGAATTTGACACGAGGTTGAAGAAGAAGAAAAATTAGAAAAAGAATAAGAATTAGTAAAAGTACTTGGGAAGAAGAAGAAGAAGAAGAATTTGAAAAAACTTGAAGAATTTGAAGAAGAAAAATTTGAAGAATTTGAAGAAGAAGAAGAAAAATATGAAGAATTTGGAGAATGAAAAGAAGAATTTGACACGAGGTTGAAGAAGAAGAAAAATTAGAAAAAGAATAAGAAAGATTTGAAGAATTAGTAAAAGTATTTTGAGAAGAAGAAGAAAAAGAAGAAGAAGAAGAAGAAGAAATACGAAAACTAACGTGCTCTTTTGGCCTATTGCCAGGGAGATAGCGCAATACAAATTCTGTGGCCTTGTTGCAGACATGTATACAATTAAAGAAATAGCTACGTGTACATCTTACTACGTTTTTATACTTTATCTATAAATATATATATATATATGTATGTATATATATATATATATATATATATATATATATATATATGATTGTGTTTATACGCACACATACGCACTCATATATATATATATATATATATATATATATATATATATATATAAACATAGTTGGAAATAGGTGAACTTAAATATGATAGATGTATGTGTGCCTTTCCATACATGCATGTATGCACAATGTACATCTATATGCACCTATATGTGAGTATAATGTGTTGTAACATTGAAGACAAGAAGGGTGATTATGGGAACTGAAAGAAGAAAAAAAAAAAGAAAAGAAACTTTACCGCGAGAAACATAAGAAGTAAAAAACGAAGAATCTCATTTTTGGCCCGTGTTTTCTTCGAGATGAGACGGAATGGTAACGATGACGAAGTTGCAAACGTCTACAGTGTTTAACCCCCCTGGTCCCAATTCCATCTACAAACCCGCCTCATCCGCCGTTTGTGGCGCCGAAAAAGACCCTACTCCAAAATCCTAGACCCGACCCAAGCCCAAACGACTTACCACAAACCTAAATCCTGCAGAGGCCAACCTCTAAAACTTGAAGATTCCAAGAGAAGAAGAGACTGAGAAGCGGTAAAAGAATGAAGTCTAAGTGAAAAGAAAATGGTAAAGAAATAAGATTAGATGTTGATAGAGAGACAAACAAACAAAAGGACGGCAAACAAGAAGGAATAACGAAATGTATAATGAGTTAGAAACAAGTAAAATATAGACGAGGAAATAATTTAGAATGAGCAATGGTTGGATAAGAAGCGTGTGATTAATAATAGCAAAAATAATGATAAGAAGAAAAAGGATAGAAATCAAAACAGAGGAACAGAAAAGACGAAGATAAAAATATGTATGTTTGGGAGAAAAGTCAAGGTAAAAAGATGAGAGAATATGAATCAGGATTATGTCGAAGAGAAAACAGTAGAATTGTTAAGAGACAAAGATGGAGCGTTGGAATCAACATTATGAAAGAGTAAGAAAGAAATTAAAACAGAGGCAGGGAAGGAAGTTATTGAAACAATTTAAGGAAAACAAAAAGAAACAGAAAGTTGATACAGATATTCGAATGAAGAAAAAGGTTAGAACTAAAGAGTTTGCAGAGAAAAGACAAAAAAAAAAAGATGGTTTAGAGTTAGGGTTAGGAAAGAGGTAAGTAGGTGTATGGATGGGTCAGATAGGTGGGAAAGCGTTGGGGTGGCTAGAGATAGACGCTGGGTTGGTCTAAGAATCGTCGTTCAACGTCACAGGTAATTAAGTTTGGAAATGCCCAGTGCCGCGGCTTGTCACAGTTGATCTCAGCATTTATGAGGCATCCTCATCCGAAGTAAGGATAATGTGTGCATAATGAGGGCATTAAGTTGATCATCTCGACGACAGTGATAGTGGGGGGAGAAATGTAAGATGATGGTGATGATGCTGAAGAGGAAAAGGAAGAGGAGGAGTTTTGAAATCAGAGAAACACAGAATAGAAAAGTGGGCAATGTTTAATCAAACAGAATGATATATAATGTAGATAAGAGTATATGAATATGTGGCATATAAATGTATCGATATGTGGTGATGTAACTATGTTTAAGCATAGGCTAGGTATGAATATATATATATATATATATATATATATATATATATATATATATATATATATATATATATATATATACGAGAGGTGCAGAAAAAGACCTCGTCTCACGTTCCAACCAACGGATTGGCAAAACAAATTTGATATTTGGCTAGTTATTCAAATTTACGAAAATAGGTCGACGGAGAAACTTTTCAGCATCCTTTCGGATATATATATATATATATATATATATATATATATATATATATGCATATTATATGCATAATACGTACCAGTACACACATGTACACATACACATATATATACACATGAAATCATGCATGCATGAAAATATTCATACATACGCATCATGTATATATATATATATATATATATATATATATATATATATATATATATATATATATATTTTATATGCATGCATATTTATGCATGTAGGTATCAACTATGTATGAATATATATATGTATGTATGCATGTATGTTTTTGTTCCTATTCGTACTGTCATATCTATGTCTGTCTCTCTCTCTTTAAATATATATATATATATATATATATATAGTGTAAACCTCCTCTTCTATACACACGCACATAAACACCTATACATGAACACACACACACACATATGTGTGTGTGTGTGTGTGTGTGTGTGTGTGTGTGTGTGTAAATTGAATACGTGTGCATTTCTATTATGCTTATATATGTTGGATGAAAATAGGTGAGTACAGGTTACACATACACACATACACACCACACACACACACACACACAAATATATATATATATAATTATTTTAAAAATATGATTCCATCGCTACATAAGAGTTCACATGTTTCAAAAACAGAGCTAAAAAACTAGCTCTGTTTCATCCTCAAGCAAATTATAAGTTTAGAATTATCTAGCTGTCTGCTCTGCCCAACCATGCAGTTTTGTATATAACACTAAACTTTTAAACTTATAGGACTTAAATGATGTTTTCCCTTTTTTTTTCTTCATATCGACTTTACTTTTATGCGGACATATTTTCACAATTACAATCACCGTTTGCAGTCGTTGGTGTAAGACTATAATTTTTCTTTTTGTTATTAATATCCAGAAAAATATTTGCCTTCTTTGAAAAAACATTTTTCTTAACAAATTTTCACCTTAATTTATTTACTTTTATTCTTTTCAAATTGAATATATTTTCGTTATCTTTAAGGCCACTAATATAAAAAAAAATTGAATGTCTGTGATCAGTGTCACTGAAATATATGGATCTTGATAATGACCCATTTTTAATCTCAAACATAGAAGTAATATAAGAATTTCCTAGTTATATATTTAATTACTTTCACGTTGGACATTTTCATATCAAGGTTTTATTCTCATTGTGTTTATCTGTCATTCAAGTCTTGATCACTTACATGTTATGGAAGGATACTTTTATTAATTGCAGATTGCTTTATTTTTGTGTGGAAAGTCTCAACCGTGACTCTAGAAAACGATTACAAATCTTGTGTGTTGATTATATTAAAAGAAAGCAACCAATTATTGATATAATCTACTTCAGTACATGTGTTCAGGTGTTCACATTCTAAATTATATTAATACTTTTTACTTGTCTTTACAGTCGCCATATTAACTATAATGGGACCTCCAATCTTCTTTCTACGGAAAACTAATGACGATTAAAAGTATTTGGATTTTAACATTTAATTTCGACAAATACCTTTATAAATACCTTTATAATAACTTTAACATTTAATTTCGGCAAATACCTTTATAAATACCTTTATAATAACTTTAACATTTAATTTCGGCAAATACCTTTATAAATACCTTTATAATAACTTTAACATTTAATTTCGGCAAATACCTTCATACATGAAATAAAGTGATTAATTCGAGAGCGGAAATATATCACTAAATGTCTAAACAAATATTCTCTGTATGGTCTATTTAACAAAAGACGGGTAAGTGGACGATTTCTGGTCACTTTATTAGGTGTATTTTTCTAGTATCGGGTAGGGATCCCTTTTTACATTTATAATTAACTCACGTTTTCTGGGTATAAATTAGACGATGATCCTGAATCATTCTTTCGAAATTTGGATCACTGCTGTTATTATGGTATCTTCGAATTCTTCTAGATGTGTTAGCTGCACATCCAGGACCCGAAATTTCTTTCCCAGCACGTGTCAAAGGTGCTCAGTATAATTGAGACTCTGCGCCACTCCCTTTGATTTGGTACAAGGTGCATTGTCCTACCGGAAGTAAACAGCAAATGAAGACTGCGTCGTAGTAATAAACCTGTCCAGCTACAATATCTATGTCGACTGAAGAATTTGAACGATATTTTATTAGTATCAAGGATCTTAATATATGCTAAAGGTATATTCCCCATACCGTTATGCCACTAGCAACAGGTTAACCCGTTGGTACTAGATAGGATAGGTCTATAGTTTCATGTTATTTACGCCAAATTCTTATCCAACCACCCGAATGCCGAAGTAGATATCACGACTTTTCAGCCTAGGCAACATTTTTTTTCAATCTAGTATTGTCCAATTTTTGTGATTTTACTGAATTATAACCCTTATTTATTGTTCTTATCTGAGAGGAATTGCACCAAGTGTGGCCTTCCGTTGATGTAACCCATCTACTTCAAATTTTACAAAAGTTGTGCATTTTGAAATGTTCTTCTGTAAATATATCTTGCAAAGAGTGATTATTTGATCTACTTTAGCGTTTTTATGAGGTTGAACCAGTCTAGACATTCTCTTCCGACCTGTTTAATCATCAAGAAATTTCCGTTTACAGAAATACCACTCACTGGACTTTCTTTCCCAGTCCATTCTATGTAAAACCTAGAAATGGTTGTGTGTGAAAATTCTATTCTAACTTACAGCAATTATTTTAAATACTCAGAGCCGTCCTTCTGACACCAACGACCATACCACATTCAAAGTTACTTAACATCTTTATTTCCTATACTTATGCATAAAAGGACATTCACCAGATAATCATGACCATGTTTAAATGCTTATATGTATTAAATTTCCACCATAGCTGTGGCTGATTTAAAAAATGTATAAAAGTGCATTTGTACACATGTAAATATTTAAGTGACCAGTATGCGTATGTTTTCATATAAACGCTTATAAAATGTCGATATGTATTTTCAGTTACCAATGGTTTGTCTTACACGAACAATATAACTGCACTAAAAAGTCCAAGTTCATTAATAGGATTTTTGTACTCATGTGTTGGTGAATTGGTTTATGTGCACGTGTAGCGTGTACAAAAACCATATATAGGTTTTTGTATGTTATATTGGATGCTGGGAAAGTCATCGGCCTAACCAAGAAAATCCCCTCCCCACGCAAATTCTGATGTTTATTTACTTGAACAAATCTTGGGGAAGGCATTTCTCTGCGAAAACACATTACACCGTGTATGGTTTTAGATGCAGTTTTGTTTCATATATTTTTTCAATATATTCTGTTTTTTTAAATCTCTCTTACAGTTTCACAAGGAAATATACATTACCTTTTTCTTTTGTTTTAGTTATTTGACCATTTAGTTTACTGCTACACTATAAGATTTGCAACTAAACATAAGAAAAATATCTGGTTTACCTTAAAAGAAGCAAGATGTGGTCAATACTCTGAAATTAACATTAGAAGTACAAATTTAAATTTTAGAATAAATTATATTTGAAAATACTTTGGGATTCTGTTAGTCAATTTCTTAAAATCTAACTAAATATTGACAGATATTCATAGTTGGACTGAGAACCTTTCTGAAAACCTTCATATGTGCATGCTTATATTTGAATATAAACTAAATAAATGCATCCAAGAAATAGTGAACGATTTTCTACAATTTAAAAATATTAACTGATTAAATTCCTTTTCTTTTTTTTTTTTTTTTTTTTTTTTTTTTTTTTAACAACTCGCTTAACTCACTGCACCGCCAAAATTACATTTCTTTATTTTGGCGAAAGAAAGAAAGAAAGAAAGAAAGAAAGAAAGAAAGAAAGAAAGAAAGAAAGGTATTCAAGTGATGCAGAAGACTATAACATATGAAGGTTAGCATGAATTACCAAAGAATTTTGGACAGAATGATTATTATAATGAAAAGAAAGAAAGAAAGAAAGAAAGAAAGACATTCAAGTGATCCAGAAGACTATACCATATGAAGGTTAGCATGAATTACCAAAGACTTTTGGACAGAATGATTGTTATAATGAAAAGAAAGAAAGAATGAATTAAAGAAAGGAAGAAATAAAGAAAGAAAAAGAGAAAGTACGAAAGCAAGACCTACATTCAAATGATATAGAACAGTATAATATATGAGAGTTAGCAGAAATTACCAAAGATAGAATGATTATTATAGTGAAAAGAAAGAAAGAAGACATTTAAGTAATACAGAAGACTATAACATAAACGACGTTACCAAAGACTTTTTAACAAAACGATTATTGTAATGAATTGAAAGAATAAACAGAGCGGAAGAAAGAAAGAAAGAAAGAAAGAAAGAAAGAAAGAAAGGCGTACAAGTGATAAAGAAGACTATAACGTTAACATGGTTTATCAAAGTCTTTTGGACAGAATAATAATTATAAAAGAAAGAAAGAAAGAAAGAAAGAAAGAAAGAAAGAAAGAAAGAAAGAAAGAAAGAAAGAAAATTTTAATGTTTTCTCTTCTGACACAGCCTCTTCCAAAAATTACAATAGAAATCGAAGTGAGCGCCGTCATTGATCTCTTTGGCGCTAAAGGATCTCGGACAGACGACGAGTTGAATTACATAAAATGTGCTCCAAAGAATATGAATATTATCGATTGGTCACAAAGGAACCGAGTCGTCTTATTTACCGCCGATTCTCCTTCATATAAACATAAATGTGCATTCATTCATACATATATATATATATATATATATATATATATATATATATATATATATATACGATTGTGTGTGTGTATGTATACGTGTGTGTGCACGTGCCTGTTTGCGTTGCTGTATAGGTATATGTTTGTGTATACATGTACGTACACACGTTTATAAACCTAGGATATAAAGAATTAGTCGAAAAATATTCTCATTAGTTTTGTCCATTTCAGTCTGGTGTCTCCCATTGACTTCTCTCTTTCTTCCAATTCCCTTTCACTCTCTCTCTCTCTCTCTCTCTCTCTCTCTCTCTACCCCCATATATATATATATATATATATATATATAGTTTAATTCTATCTTTGCTCTCTTTCCCTCACTTTGCTCTCTATTTCTCTCCTTTCTTACATTGTCTCTCATTGTCCTTCGCTTTTCCTCTTTGTATCTATTTCTTTAACTTGCTTTCTCCTCTCTCATTTTCTTCTCTGCTATTTTCATTTTTTCTCTTTCTCCATATGTGTACCAACGAATGTATGTATGAGTAACAGTTTAACTCGGTTTCAATAGTTTTTTGCTTTTTTTCATCTGTCAGTGTGCCTATAGATATATATATATATATTTTTGAAGCGCATTCAAGTTTTCTGATGCCTATCATTTTCCTCTGTCTCCGTATATTCATATAAACACATTGTTATTTACTAATAATTCAGCTTTTATATTAATTAAAATAGGTTAAAATGTAATTCCTTCTATCGACAGTCTGAATTTTAAACTCACCAAACGCTTTACTAACAATAAGCGAGACGAACACAAATAAAAAGGTACAAAGAATTGATAATCAAGTCACAAAGAAATACGGATATGTACTGAATCGATTGATCTGTAAATGCAAGCACAGAGAGGACGATTAAGATAGATAGATAGATAGATAGATAGATAGATAGATAGATAGATAGATAGATATGAACAGAATGAGATAGATAGATAGATAGATAGATAGATAGATAGATAGATAGATAGATAGATAGATAGATAGATAGATAGATAGATAGATCTGTAAATGCAGGCACAGAGGGACGATTAACATCGATAGATAGATAGATAGATAGATAGATAGATAGATAGATAGATAGATAGATAGATATGCATTAAATAGACTATGATAGGAACTGCAAGCGAAGAGAGGACGGTTAACATAGATAGATAGATAGATAGATAGATAGATAGATAGATAGATAGATAGATAGATAGATAGATATGATAGATAAAATGCAGGCACAGAGAGGGACGATTAACATAGATAGATAGATATATAGATATAGATAGATAGATAGATAGATAGATAGATAGATAGATAGATGATAGATATGCATTAAATAGTCTATGATGGGAACTGCAAGCGAAGAGAGGACGGTTAACATAGATAGATAGATAGATAGATAGATAGATAGATAGATAGATAGATAGATAGATAGATAGATAGATAGATCTGTAAATGCAGGCACAGAGAGGACGATTAACATAGATAGATAGATAGATAGATAGATAGATAGATAGATAGATAGATAGATAGATATGCATTAAATAGACTATGATAGGAACTGCAAGCGAAGAGAGGACGGTTAACATAGATAGATAGATAGATAGATAGATAGATAGATAGATAGATAGATAGATAGATAGATAGATAGATGTGTAAATGCAGGCACAGAGAGGACGATTAACATAGATAGATAGATAGATAGATAGATAGATAGATAGATAGATAGATAGATAGATAGATAGATAGATAGATAACAGTTGGAAATATGATTCTTTAACTACAGATGCGCGTTGTCGTGACTGAAGAATATGTTTCATTCTGAATGTGGAGACAAACCGAAAAATGATCCCACAAGGAATTTCTTTTCTTATACCCTGCACATTGGCAACGTTTCAAAATCCATTCTGTACATTCTCGGTTTTGAAGATTCCTGATGAAATTTATTGTCGTCAAAGTAGCCCGCGGGCCCCAGATGGATGCTCTTTATTTGTCCACAAAGATATTTAATACGAAAGAAAATATATTCCGCTAGCTTTTATAGATTCTACATCTATCTATTTATCGATCGATTCTCCGTTCATTTTTCCCATCTATGTTACTTGGTATCTACAGATAAGAAGTGCGTTCTATTATATTATTAATATCTTTCAGTACTTCTTTGTGGAATTTCGCAATATATCAGCAGTCGAATTTCTTATTTTCCTTAATATTTGATAAGTTGTTTTGATATGAGCGGAGACTGTAGGACAAAATGAAATTTGCCACGACGAATCATTTCACACACACACGTACACATAAGCGTGTGCGGACACACACACACGTACACATGAGCGTGTGCGGCCACACACACACATATGCACTCTCATGCAAATGCACACACACACACACATATATATATATATATATATATATATATATATATATATATATATATATATATATATCTATTATAAAACTTACGGCATTTTTACAACTTCTTTTCTCAGATTCTTTTTCGTTTTGGACTTTTTTGTTAAATTTGACACTTTTAATGGGTAAAATGTAATTTTTATATCAAATGGAAGTTTACATGATAGATAGATAGATAGATAGATAGAAAGAAACAGACTGAGATAGATAGATAGATAGATAGATAGATAGATAGATAGATAGATAGATAGATAGAAAGAAACAGACTGAGATAGATAGATAGATAGATAGATAGATAGATAGATAGATAGATAGATAGATACGAACAGACTGAGATAAATATGAACAGACTGAGAAAAAATATAAAGATAAATATGGACAGACTGAGATAGATAGATAGATAGATAGATAGATAGATAGATAGATACGAACAGACTGAGATAAATATGAACAGACTGAGATAGATAGATAGATAGATAGATAGATAGATAGATAGATAGATAGATAGATAGATAGATAGATAGATAGATACGAACAGACTGAGATAGATATGAACAGACTGAGATAGATAGATAGATAGATAGATAGATAGATAGATAGATAGATAGATAGATAGATACGAACAGACTGAGATAGATATGAACAGACTGAGATAGATAGATAGAGAGAGAGAGAAAGAAAGAAACAGATTGAGATAGATAGAGATAGATAGATAGATAGATAGATAGATAGATAGATGAAACAGACTGAGATAGATAGATATATAGATAGATAGATAGATAGATAGATAGATAGATGATAGATAGATAGATAGATAGAAACAGACTGAGATAGATAGATAGATAGATGTACAGAACCAGATTCACTAGTGAGCACTAACGGAATGAGCACTCCTAAAAGTTACACAAAAAAAGTTCGAGACGAGATATCCTAAGACATGGAGAACGGAACCAATATATCTATCAATAAAGTGTTCAATTCGATATTTGTCAAAGGATACCCTGATAGAGCCACACCTAAAGAAAAGAGGATGTCTCAACGGTCAAAAACATTATGATAACAACAACAGATACATTAATTTGAATGAAAATAACGTAAATAACAATAAATTATACATAATTATATACTGGAAATTCAGACCAAATATCCAATTCGAATGTCCCACCTAATAATAAAATAAATACCGTCATAAAAATAATAAATATTCTTTTAAAGTAATATGCGATCGCGTGTACATGTTTAGCGTTGGGTGGAGAAATATTTATATATTTATTAATGGCATTAGCTTTCTTTTTCTGAAAGGGAAATTCCTTATTTAAAAAAAAAACGAAAAATAGTAATTATAACAAAAGCCTTCAGTTTATTTCCTCTGATATCTTACCTGACGCTTATGTTTATTTTATTGGGCACCAACCTATTTTTTCGTATCTTAAAGTGAACAATCTTATGTTTTATCAAGTGTTCATTTTCACGCTATTACCTCACCCCCCAGAAAAGATTGAATCCCACTTTTCTTTCTCACGTAACTAACAGCAGAGCATATATGGTTCTCTCACTATTTACATAATTCCGAATATTGTTCTCATCCACTGTGTCATGTGTCCTGGATAAAGACGTTGGTTAGATCCAGTGACATGACCCAAAGAGTGTGAGTTCAATCCCCGGTTAAGGCAGTGGAGAACATTCAGAGGGAAATTAACAGGAGATACCTGATAACTGACATCCACTAAACATGGCATGAGGAACTAGAATAGTCTACCTCAGTGAGCGAAATAAAGGGTTCAGTTCGATATTCCAACCAGCTGAAGAAGGCAAGAGCGTACAACGGCCGAATCATTGTAATAAATATGGCGACAAAGATGAGAACAATAGTCCGAATAGTGTAAATAGTGTACATAATACCTCATCGCAGAAATATAAACAGATACTGAAGGGCCGAAACGTTGTAATAAATATGGCGACAAAGATGAGGACAATAGTCCGAATAATGTAAATAGTGTACATAATACCTCATCTCAGAAATATAGACAGATACTGAAAGGCCGAAACGTTGTAATAAATATGGCGACAAAGATGAGGACAATAGTCCGAATAATGTAAATAGTGTACATAATACCTCATCTCAGAAATATAGACAGATACTGATGGTTCTCTCACCTTGGATGGAAACCAGTCTAGAAGGAGAATAACTACGAATTTTAAACCATGTAGAATTCAAGAGCAATCGAGTCTACTCTCTTTCACAAGAATCTGTGGCAAATCACTGTTAAAAAGAAAAGAAATCTGTATAGAGTCATAATCGCCTTAGTCATAATCGACTGACTAGTGATTTCAATGCTCACTGTGTGCCCCATACTTTCAGTCTTGCGCCACATCTAGGATACGCTTGGAAAACTACTATTGAAATCTTAGCAACAATTGCTGTATTTTCGAGCAATAAATAATCCCCTTCGTTGTAAAGCAATAGTCAGTCAGTTATGTGCCATGCATGATACACGCGTAGGCGATCATGTATCATTCGATACATGACTGACGAGGCAGATTTTTCCCCCAGAGTAGGTTGTCATTCCTTCTGCAGTAGACCAATTCCAATCAAAGGCTATAGAACCCGGACCTGCTATTTACCCATAGCTTTGATTCATACCTTTACCAAAGATATTAGCACGTAAGTGAATGTAATGCATTTCACTGGCATTCGAACTCGGCTCTCTGATTCCTCAATCCGAGCCGCAATCCATTACTCCACCGTACCATGAGACTTGAAAAAAGATTACTTAGTAGTATAGATTGAATTCTTTACCATTGGGTAATAATTAATCTAAGAGGAAATCTATGAATTCCTAACTGTGGAAAAGGAAATGTGGAAGCCACTTCACTATCTTTTTCAAGAATCTGTGCCAATTCACTTATATTGAAGGGAAATGTGGAGTACTATAATCACCTACGTCGTAAAGAAAGATGAAACTTAGAAACTCAGTTAAATAGTAGTTTAGACTTGTCTATCTACTCTTGATTGGTAGCTAGTTTAAAAAGAGAAAAACTATAAATTTTAAACTGTGGAGGAAGCAACACAAAATAAATCCATTATGTTTTTTTTTTCAAGAATGGACGGTAATTCAGAAATAAAAAGGAAAATATAGCTGTGGAGAGCCATGATCATTTAAATTCTAAAGTTAAGCGACATTAAGAAAAAAAAATGAAAATCAGCTAAAAATCAACAAGAAGGAGAATAACTACGAAGTTTAAACCATGTAGAATTCAAGAGCAATTGACTCTACTCTCTTTCACAAGAATCTGTGGCAAATCACAGATAAAAAGAAAAGAAATCTGTATAGAGTCATAATCGCCTTAGTTATGCTATGTTGAATGCACGTAACGTTGCAATACATACATTATTAATGGAGAGAAACCAGAATAAAACTAAGTTTAGGTTTATTATGCAAACATTATTTAGAAACTATTCACAATTAGAAGCAATACAACGTAAATGTTTATTAAATATCTATATTATGTAATATAATACATAGATATATCAATAATACTATGAAAGAATCAAAAACATTCATTTAACACAACATTTTTTTTATTTTTCAATATATCCTACCTTGTCAATGCACTGAATTCGGTGATAAATATGGAGATAAATCAATATATCTGTAAACAGTATTTACATTATTCGGATTATTGTCCTCAAATTTGTCGCCATATTTATTGGTAGGATTTTTCAATTTGTCTCCATATTTTCGGTATATCGGGTCCGAATCGATCCTTCAGTATCTGTCTACATTTCTGAGATGAGGTATTATGTACACTATTTACATTATTCGGACTATTGTCCTCATCTTTGTCGCCATATTTATTACAACGTTTCGGCCCTTCAGTATCTGTCTATATTTCTGAGATAAGATATTATGTACACTATTTACATTATTCGGACTATTGTCCTCATCTTTGTTGCCATATTTATTACAACGTTTCGGCCTTTCAGTATCTGTCTATATTTCTGAGATAAGGTATTATGTACATTATTTACATTATTCGGACTATTGTCCTCATCTTTGTTGCCATATTTATTACAACGTTTCGGCCTTTCAGTATCTGTCTATATTTCTGAGATGAGGTATTATGTACACTATTTACATTATTCGGACTATTGTCCTCCTCTTTGTTGCCATATTTATTACAACGCTTCGGCCCTTCAGTATCTGTCTATATTTCTGAGATGAGGTATTATGTACATTATTTACATTATTCGGACTATTGTCCTCATCTTTGTCGCCATATTTATTACAACGTTTCGGACCTTTCAGTATCTGTCTATATTTCTGAGATGAGGTATTATGTACACTATTTACATTATTCGGACTATTGTCGTCATCTTTGTTGCCATATTTATTACAACGTTTCGGGTTTTCAGTATCTGTCTATATTTCTGAGATGAGGTATTATGTACACTATTTACATTATTCGGACTATTGTCCTCATCTTTGTCGCCATATTTATTACAACGTTTCGGCCTTTCAGTATCTGTCTATATTTCTGAGATGAGGTATTATGTACACTATTTACATTATTCGGACTATTGTCCTCATCTTTGTTGCCATATTTATTACAACGTTTCGGCCTTTCAGTATCTGTCTATATTTCTGAGATGAGGTATTATGTACACTATTTACATTATTCGGACTATTGTCCCTCATCTTTGCTGCCATATTATTACAACGTTTCGGCCTTTCAGTATCTGTCTATATTTCTGAGATGAGGTATTATGTACACTATTTACATTATTCGGACTATTGTCCTCATCTTTGTTGCCATATTTATTACAACGTTTCGGCCCTTTCAGTATCTGTCTATATTTCTGAGATGAGGTATTATGTACACTATTTACATTATTCGGACTATTGTCCTCATCTTTGTCGCCATATTTATTACAACGTTTCGGCCCTTCAGTATCTGTCTATATTTCTGAGATAAGGTATTATGTACACTATTTACATTATTCGGACTATTGTCCTCATCTTTGTCGCCATATTTATTACAACGTTTCGGCCCTTCAGTATCTGTCTATATTTCTGAGATAAGGTATTATGTATATTTTGCTGCCACTATTTACATTATTCGGACTATTGTCCTCATCTTTGTTTATGATATTTATTACAACGTTTCGGCCTTTCAGTATCTGTCTATATTTCTGAGATAAGATATTATGGCCCTTCACTATTTACATTATTCGGACTATTGTCCTCATCTTTTCGCCATATTTATTACAACGTTTCGGCCTTTCAGTATCTGTCTATATTTCTGAGATGAGGTATTATGTACATTATTTACATTATTCGGACTATTGTCCTCATCTTTGTTGCCATATTTATTACAACGTTTCGGCCTTTCAGTATCTGTCTATATTTCTGAGATGAGGTATGTACACTATTTACATTATTCGGACTATTGTCCTCATCTTTGTTGCCATATTTATTACAACGTTTCGGCCTTTCAGTATCTGTCTATATTTCTGAGATGAG
The DNA here is from genome assembly GCA_903632075.3 of Acanthosepion pharaonis. Taxonomy (NCBI): domain Eukaryota; kingdom Metazoa; phylum Mollusca; class Cephalopoda; order Sepiida; family Sepiidae; genus Acanthosepion; species Acanthosepion pharaonis. Next base: position 322,151 of record CAHIKZ030000906.1, on the reverse strand, counting down.
GTATTATGTACACTATTTTACATTATTCGGACTATTGTCCTCATCTTTCGTTTCGCCATATTTATTACAACGTTTCGGCCTTTCAGTATCTGTCTATATTTCTGAGATGAGGTATTATGTACACTATTTACATTATTCGGACTATTGTCCTCATTTTTGTCGCCATATTTATTACAACTTTTCGGCCTTTCAGTATCTGTCTATATTTCTGAGATGAGGTATTATGTACACTATTTACATTATTCGGACTATTGTCCTCATCTTTGTCGCCATATTTATTACAACGTTTCGGCCTTTCAGTATCTGTCTATATTTCTGAGATGAGGTATTATGTACACTATTTACATTATTCGGACTATTGTCCTCATCTTTGTTGCCATATTTATTACAACGTTTCGGCCTTTCAGTATCTGTCTATATTTCTGAGATGAGGTATTATGTACACTATTTACATTATTCGGACTATTGTCCTCATCTTTGTCGCCATATTTATTACAACGTTTCGGCCCTTCAGTATCTGTCTATATTTCTGAGATGAGGTATTATGTACACTATTTACATTATTCGGACTATTTTCCTCATCTTTATTATTCAACGTTTCTTTGCGCCATATTTATTATCTTTCGGCCTTCAGTATCTGTCTATATTTCTGAGATGAGGTATTATGTACACTATTTACATTATTCGGACTATTGTCCTCATCTTTGTTGCCATATTTATTACAACGTTTCGGCCCTTCAGTATCTGTCTATATTTCTGAGATGAGGTATTATGTACACTATTTACATTATTCGGACTATTGTCCTCATCTTTGTTGCCATATTTATTACCACGTTTCGGCCCTTTCAGTATCTGTCTATATTTCTGAGATGAGGTATTATGTACACTATTTACATTATTCGGACTATTGTCCTCATCTTTGTCGCCATATTTATTACAACGTTTCGGCCCTTCAGTATCTGTCTATATTTCTGAGATAAGGTATTATGTACACTATTTACATTATTCGGACTATTGTCCTCATCTTTGTCGCCATATTTATTACAACGTTTCGGCCTTTCAGTATCAGTCTATATTTCTGAGATGAGGTATTATGTACACTATTTACATTATTCGGACTATTGTCCTCATCTTTGTCGCCATATTTATTACAACGTTTCGGCCTTTCAGTATCTGTCTATATTTCTGAGATGAGGATGTTATATTTACAAATATTCACTATTTACCTTATTCGTCGCCATATTTATTACAACGTTTCCTCAGTCTTTGTCTATATTTCATATTTATTACAACATTTTCAGACTATTGTCCTCATCTTTTGTCTATATTTATTACAAGATTCGGCCCTTCAGTATCTGTCTATATTTCTGAGATGAGGTATTATGTACACTATTTATTATTCGGACTATTGTCCTCATCTTTGTCGCCATATTTATTACAACGTTTCGGCCCTTCAGTATCTGTCTATATTTCTGAGATGAGGTTATTAACTGTACAAAAAATTTTTTACATTATTCGGACTATTTACATCTCATCTTTGTTGCCATATTTATTACAACGTTTCGGCCCTTCAGTATCTGTCTATATTTCTGAGATGAGGGAATTTCGTACTATTTACATTATTCGGACTATTGTCCTCATCTTTGTCCATGTCGCCATATTTATTACAACGTTTCGGCCCTTCAGTATCTGTCTATATTTCTGAGATGAGGTATTATGTACACTATTTACATTATTCGGACTATTGTCCTCATCTTTGTTCAGTATCCATATTTATTACAACGTTCTTTGGCCATTTCAGTATCTGATCTCATTTTCTGAGATAAGGTGTTATGTACACTATTTACATTATTCGGACTATTGTCCTCATCTTTGTTGCCATATTTATTACAACGTTTCGGGCCCGCAGTATCTGTCTACATTTTCTGAGATGATAATATTATGTACACTATTTACATTATTCGGACTATTGTCCCTCATCTTTGTCGCCATATTTATTACAACATTTCAGAATATACTTTCAGTATCTGTCTATATTTCTGGAGATGAGATATTATGTACAATATTTACAAAGATTCGGACTATTGTCCTCATCTTTGTCGCCATATTTATTACAACGTTTCGGCCCTTCAGTATCTGTAATATATTTCTGAGATGAGGTATTATGTACACTATTTACAATATTCAAAATTCATTGTCCTCATCTTTGTTGCCATATTTATTACAACGTTTCGGCCTTTCAGTATCTGTCTATATTTCTGAGATGAGGTAATTATGTACACTATTTACATTATTCGGACTATTGTCCTCATCTTTGTCGCCATATAAATTATTACAACGTTTATATTTAAATATAAATATTTTCTGAAGAAATATGGACAGAAATAAACTGATAATAAAAAACATTTTATTTACAAGAAAATATTCTGACTATTGTCCGGTCTATTTTGTCATTGATATCCATTGTGCCATCCAGTATTCATCAGACAATTTCGATCCGAGATGAATTAACTGAATATTCTATTTATCTATATTCACGTTGTTAACATTTCGCCTCATGTCAAGGACATATTTATTTTGCTCTTCCATATCTGTCTAAATTTGCCTCAGATGAGCGATGTTATGTACACGAACGAACGTTTGAATGCTCAATATTCAGACAAAGATATATACAGTCCGCATCATCAATAATGACAACGCCTCATCATAGAAATTCAGACAGAACGTTTCAGGCGTTTCAGAAGAATATCTGTCTAAATATTTCATCAGAAATGAGATAGAATGCGACAGGTGATTTACATTATCCGAGAATATACTCTCAGCATTGTCCTTATCTTTGTCGCCAGGTGATTAAATAAAGATTATATTTATATCCGTAGGTAAATAATGATATTTAAATATAAATAGCAACAAAGATGAGGAGAATATATAGTCCGCAGGTAAATAATGAAATCCTCATCTCAGTAAACCAGGTGATAATAAAAAAAGATTTATTTTAAATACAAGAAAAATATTTGCACTATTTACATCTGCAGTCTATTATGACCTCATCTCAGAAATTCAGATGATGTTAATATTAAAGATGAGAAGAATATACAGTCCGCAGGTATTTCATCCAGAAATTCAGATAGAATGCGACCAGGTGATAATAGCAAACAAAGATGAGGAGAATATACAGTCCGCAGGTAAATAATGACAACTTCATCTCATTTCAACAAAGACTGAATAAATTCTATCTACAGGAATGCGACCGGTGATAATAGCAACAAAGATGAGGAGAATATACAGTCCGCTGTAAATAATGACAACTCCTCATCTCAGAAATTCAGACAGAATGCGACCAGGTGATAATAGCAACAAAGATGAGTTAATATACAGTCCGCAGGTAAATAATGACAACCCTCATCTCAGAAATTCAGATAGAGAAAGGTGATAAACAAAGATGAATGCCGCAGGTCTAATGAAACTCCTCATTTCAGAATGCGACCAGTGATAATAGCAACAAAGATGAGGAGAACGTCCGCAGGTAAATAATGACAACGCCTCATCTCAGAAATTCAGATGAATGCGACCAGGTGATAATAGCAACAAAGATGAGGAGAATATACAGTCCGCAGGTAAATAATGACAACGCCTCATCTCAGAAATTCAGACAGAATGCGACCAGGTGATAATAGCAACAAAGATGAGAAGAATATACAGTCCGCAGGTAAATAATGACAACTCCTCATCACAGAAATTCAGATAGAATGCGACCAGGTGATAATAGCAACAAAGATGAGGAGAATATACAGTCCGCATGTAAATAATGACAACGCCTCATCTCAGAAATTCAGATAGAATGCGACCAGGTGATAATAGCAACAAAGATGAGGAGAATATACAGTCCGCAGGTAAATAATGACAACGCCTCATCTCAGAAATTCATCGACCAGGTGATAATAGCAGAAAAGAATATACAGATAAATAATGAAACGCCTCATCACAGAAATTCGACCACCAGGTGATAATAGCAACAAAGATGAGGAGAATATACAGTCCGCAGGTAAATAATGACAACTCCTCATCTCAGAAATTCAGATAGAATGCGACCAGGTGATAATAGCAACAAAGATGAGGAGAATATACAGTCCGCAACAAAGGTAAAAATAATGACAAAATTCAGAAAGAATGCGACCAGGTGATATCATCTCAGAAATTCAGACAGAATGCGACCAGGTGATGATAATAGCAACAAAGATGAGGAGAATATACAGTCCGCAGATAAATAATGACAACTCCTCATCTCAGAAATTCAGATAGAATGCGACCAGGTGATAATAGCAACAAAGATGAGGAGAATATACAGTCCGCAGGTAAATAATGCAACCCTCATCTCAGAAATTCAGACAATGCGACCAGGTGATCAAGAAATAAAATGATAATAGCAACAAAGATGAGGAGAATATACAGTCCGCATGTAAATAATGACAACTCATCTCAGAAATTCAGACAGAATGCGACCAGGTGATAATAGCAACAAAGATGAGGAGAATATACAGTCCGCAGGTAAATAATGACAACTCCTCATCTCAGAAATTCAGATAGAATGCGACCAGGTGATAATAGCAACAAAGATGAGGAGAATATACAGTCCGCCGGTAAATAATGACAACGCCTCATCTCAGAAATTCAGACAGAATGCGACCAGGTGATGATAGCAACAAAGATGAGGAGAATATACAGTCTGCAGATAAATAATCCATGGGTAAATAATGACAACTCATCTCAGAAATTCAGACAGAATGCGACCAGGTGATAATAGCAACAAAGATGAGGAGAATATACAGTCCGCAGGTAAATAATGACAACGCCTCATCTCAGAAATTCAGACAGAATGCGACCAGGTGATAATAGCAACAAAGATGAGAAGAATATACAGTCCGCAGGTAAATAATGACAACTCCTCATCACAGAAATTCAGATAGAATGCGACCAGTTGATAATAGCAACAAAGATGAGGAGAATATACAGTCCGCAGGTAAATAATGACCACTCCTCATCTCAGAAATTCAGATAGAATGCGACCAGGTGATAATAGCAACAAAGATGAGGAGAATATACAGTCCGCAGGTAAATAATGACAACTCCTCATCTCAGAAATTCAGATAGAATGCGACCAGGTGATAATAGCAACAAAGATGAGGAGAATATACAGTCCGCAGGTAAATAATGACAACGCCTCATCTCAGAAATTCAGATAGAATGCGACCAGGTGATAATAGCAACAAAGATGAGGAGAATATACAGTCCGCAGGTAAATAATGACAACCTCATCTCAGAAATTCAGACAGAATGCGACAGGTGATAATAGCAACAAAGATGAGGAGAATATACAGTCCGCAGGTAAATAATGACAACGCCTCATCTCAGAAATTCAGATAGAATGCGACCAGGTGATAATAGCAACAAAAGATGAGGAGAATATACAGTCCGCAGGTAAATAATGACAACTCCTCATCTCAGAAATTCAGATAGAATGCGACCAGGTGATAATAGCAACAAAGATGAGGAGAATATACAGTCCGCAGGTAAATAATGACAACTCCTCATCTCAGAAATTCAGACAGAATGCGACCAGGTGATAATAGCAACAAAGATGAGGAGAATATACAGTCCGCAGGTAAATAATGACAACTCCTCATCTCAGAAATTCAGACAGAATGCGACCAGGTGATAATAGCAACAAAGATGAGGAGAATATACAGTCCGCAGGTAAATAATGACAACTCCTCATCTCAGAAATTCAGATAGAATGCGACCAGGTGATAATAGCAACAAAGATGAGGAGAATATACAGTCCGCAGGTAAATAATGACAACTCCTCATCTCAGAAATTCAGAATGCGACAGAATGCGACCAGGTGATAATAGCAACAAAAGATGAGGAGAATATACAGTCCGCAGGTAAATAGCCAATGACAAACGCCTCATCACAGAAATTCAGATAGAATGCGACCAGGTGATAATAGCAACAAAGATGAGGAGAATATACAGTCCGCAGGTAAATAATGACAAAGCCTCATCTCAGAAATTCAGATAGAATGCGACCAGGTGATAATAGCAACAAAGATGAGGAGAATATACAGTCCACAGGTAAATAATGACAACGCTTCATCAAAGAAATTCAGTCAGAATGCGATCAGGTGATAATAGCAACAAAGATGAGGAGAATATACAGTCCGCAGGTAAATAATGACAACGCCTCATCTCAGAAATTCAGACAGAATGCGACCAGGTGATAATAGCAACAAAGATGTGGAGAATATACAGTCCGCAGGTAAATAATGACAACGCCTCATCTCAGAAATTCAGACAGAATGCGACCAGGTGATAATAGCAACAAAGATGAGGAGAATATACAGTCCGCAGGTAAATAATAACAACGCCTCATCTCAGAAATTCAGACAGAATGCGACCAAAGATAATATACAGTCCAAGGTAAAATATAATGACAACGCCTCATAAAATTCAGATGAATGGACCAGATAATAGCAACAAAGATGAGAGAATATACAGTCCGCAGGTAAATAATGACAACGCCTCATCTCAGAAATTCAGACAGAATGCGACCAGGTGATAATAGCAACAAAGATGAGGAGAATATACAGTCCGCAGGTAAATAATGACAACGCCTCATCACAGAAATTCAGACAGAATGCGACCAGGTGATAATAGCAACAAAGATGAGGAGAATATACAGTCCGCAGGTAAATAATGACAACGCCTCATCACAGAAATTCAGACAGAATGCGACCAGGTGATAATAGCAACAAGATGAGGAAATATACAAAGATGAACGCCTCATCACAGAAATTCAGACAGAATCCGACCAGGTGAAATAATGAAGAAGGAGAATATACAGTCCGCATCTCAGAAATTCAGACAGAATGCGACCAGGTGATAATAGCAACAAAGATGAGGAGAATATACAGTCCGCAGGTAAATAATGACAACGCCTCATCTCAGAAATTCAAAGATGAGGAGAATATACAGTCCGCAGGTAAAATGCGACCAGGTGATAATAGCAACAAAGATGAGGAGAATATACAGTCCGCAGGTAAATAATGACAACGCCTCATCTCAGAAATTCAGACAGAATGCGACCAGGTGATAATAGCAACAAAGATGAGGAGAATATACAGTCCACATGTAAATAATGACAACGCCTCATCACAGAAATTCAGACAGAATGCGACCAGGTGATAATAGCAAATAAAGATGAGGAGAATATACAGTCCGCAGGTAAATAATGACAACGCCTCATCTCAGAAATTCAGACAGAATGCGACCAGGTGATAATAGCAACAAAAGATGAGGAGAATATACAGTCCGCAGGTAAATAATGACAACGCCTCATCACAGAAATTCAGACAGAATGCGACCAGGTGATAATAGCAACAAAGATGAGGAGAATATACAGTCCGCAGGTAAATAATGACAACGCCTCATCTCAGAAATTCAGACAGAATGCGACCAGGTGATAATAGCAACAAAGATGAGGAGAATATACAGTCCGCAGGTAAATAATGACAACGCCTCATCTCAGAAATTCAGACAGAATGCGACCAGGTGATAATAGCAACAAAGATATAGGAGAATATACAGTCCAGAATGCAGGTAAATAATGACAACGCCTCATCAATAGAAATTCAGACAGAAATTCAGACCAGGTGATAATAGCAACAAAGATGAGGAGAATATACAGACCGCAGGTAAATAATGACAAAGCCTCATCTCAGAAATTCAGACAGAATGCGACCAGGTGATAATAGCAACAAAGATGAGGAGAATATACAGTCCGCAGGTAAATAATGACAACGCCTCATCACAGAAATTCAGACAGAATGCGACCAGGTGATAATAGCAACAAAGATGAGGAGAATATACAGTCCGCAGGTAAATAATGACAACGCCTCATCTCAGAAATTCAGACAGAATGCGACCAGGTGATAATAGCAACAAAGATGAGAGAGAATATACAGTCCGCAGGTAAATAATGACAACGCCTCATCACAGAAATTCAGACAGAATGCGACCAGGTGATAATAGCAACAAAGATGAGGAGAATATACAGTCCGCAGGTAAATAATGACAACTCCTCATCACAGAAATTCAGACAGAATGCGACCAGGTGATAATAGCAACAAAGATGAGGAGAATATACAGTCCGCAGGTAAAATAATGACAACGCCTCATCTCAGAAATTCAGACAGAATGCGACCAGGTGATAATAGCAACAAAGATGAGGAGAATATACAGTCCGCAGGTAAATAATGACAACGCCTCATCACAGAAATTCAGACAGAATGCGACCAGGTGATAATAGCAACAAAGATGAGGAGAATATACAGTCCGCAGGTAAATAATGACAACGCCTCATCACAGAAATTCAGACAGAATGCGACCAGGTGATAATAGCAACAAAGATGAGGAGAATATACAGTCCGCAGGTAAATAATGACAACGCCTCATCACAGAAATTCAGACAGAATGCGACCAGGTGATAATAGCAACAAAGATGAGGAGAATATACAGTCCGCAGGTAAATAATGACAACGCCTCATCACAGAAATTCAGACAGAATGCGACCAGGTGATAATAGCAACAAAGATGAGGAGAATATACAGTCCGCAGGTAAATAATGACAACGCCTCATCACAGAAATTCAGACAGAATGCGACCAGGTGATAATAGCAACAAATGAGGAGAATATACAGAAATAATGACAACGTCCGAAATTCAGACAGAATGCGACCAGGTGATAATAGCAACAAAGATGAGGAAATGACCGCAAAATAATGACAACACCTCATCACAGAAATTCAGACAGAATGCGACCAGGTGATAATAGCAACAAAGATGAGGAGAATATACAGTCCGCAGGTAAATAATGACAACGCCCTCATCTCAGAAATTCAGACAGAATGCGACCAGGTGATAATAGCAACAAAGATGAGGAGAATATACAGTCCGCAGGTAAATAATGACAACGCCTCATCACAGAAATTCAGACAGAATGCGACCAGGTGATAATAGCAACAAAGATGAGGAGAATATACAGTCCGCAGGTAAATAATGACAACGCCTCATCACAGAAATTCAGACAGAATGCGACCAGGTGATAATAGCAACAAAGATGAGGAGAATATACAGTCCGCAGGTAAATAATGACAACTCATCACAGAAATTCAGACAGAATGCGACCAGGTGATAATAGCAACAAAGATGAGGAGAATATACAGTCCGCATGTAAATAATGACAAAACCTCATCACAGAAATTCAGACAGAATGCGACCGGGTGATAATAGCAACAAAGATGAGGAGAATATACAGTCCGCAGGTAAATAATGACAACGCCTCATCACAGAAATTCAGACAGAATGCGACCAGGTGATAATAGCAACAAAGATGAGGAGAATATACAGTCCGCAGGTAAATAATGACAACGCCTCATCTCAGAAATTCAGACAGAATGCGACCAGGTGATAATAGCAACAAAGATGAGGAGAATATACAGTCCGCAGGTAAATAATGACAACGCCTCATCTCAGAAATTCAGACAGAATGCGACCAGGTGATAATAGCAACAAAGATGAGGAGAATATACAGTCCGCAGGTAAATAATGACAACGCCTCATCACAGAAATTCAGACAGAATGCGACCAGGTGATAATAGCAACAAAGATGAGGAGAATATACAGTCCGCAGGTAAATAATGACAACGCCTCATCACAGAAATTCAGACAGAATGCGACCAGGTGATAATAGCAACAAAGATGAGGAGAATATACAGTCCGCAGGTAAATAATGACAACGCCTCATCACAGAAATTCAGACAGAATGCGACCAGGTGATAATAGCAACAAAGAATATAGGAGAATAATATACAGTCCTCAGAAATTCAGGTAAATAATAGAAATAACGAGAATAATATACCTCATCATCACAGAAATTCAGACAGAATGCGACCAGGTGATAATAGCAACAAAGATGAGGGAGAATATACAGTCCGCAGGTAAATAATGACAACGCCTCATCTCAGAAATTCAGACAGAATGCGACCAGGTGATAATAGCAACAAAGATGAGGAGAATATACAGTCCGCAGGTAAATAATGACAACGCCTCATCACAGAAATTCAGACAGAATGCGACCAGGTGATAATAGCAACAAAGATGAGGAGAATATACAGTCCGCAGGTAAATAATGACAACTCCTCATCACAGAAATTCAGACAGAATGCGACCAGGTGATAATAGCAACAAAGATGAGGAGAATATACAGTCCGCAGGTAAATAATGACAACGCCTCATCACAGAAATTCAGACAGAATGCGACCAGGTGATAATAGCAACAAAGATGAGGAGAATATACAGTCCGCAGGTAAATAATGACAACGCCTCATCACAGAAATTCAGACAGAATGCGACCGGGTGATAATAGCAACAAAGATGAGGAGAATATACAGTCCGCAGGTAAATAATGACAACGCCTCATCACAGAAATTCAGACAGAATGCGACCAGGTGATAATAGCAACAAAGATGAGGAGAATATACAGTCCGCAGGTAAATAATGACAAAAACATCATCTCAGAAATTCAGACAGAATGCGACCAGGTGATAATAGCAACAAAGATGAGGAGAATATACAGTCCGCAGGTAAATAATGACAACGCCTCATCTTCAGACAGAATGCGACCAGGTGATAATAGCAACAAAGATGAGGAGAATATACAGTCCGCAGGTAAAAATAATGACAACGCCTCATCACAGAAATTCAGACAGAATGCGACCAGGTGATAATAGCAACAAAGATGAGGAGAATATATACAACTGCAGGTAAATATCACAGAAATTCAGACAGAATGCGAACTCATCACAGAAGGATTCAGACAGGTAATGCAACCATCACAGAAATGATAATAGTGAACAAAAAGATGAGGGAGAATATACAGTCCGCAGGTAAATAATGACAACGCCTCATCACAGAAATTCAGACAGAATGCGACCAGGGTGATAATAGCAACAAAAGATGAGGAGAATATACAGTCCGCAGGTAAATAATGACAACGCCTCATCTCAGAAATTCAGACAGAATGCGACCAGGTGATAATAGCAAACAAAGATGAGGGAATATACAGTCCGCAGGTAAATAATGACAACGCCTCATCACAGAAATTCAGACAGAATGCGACCAGGTGATAATAGCAACAAAGATGAGGAGAATATACAGTCCGCAGGTAAATAATGACAACGCCTCATCACAGAAATTCAGACAGAATGCGACCAGGTGATAATAGCAACAAAGATGAGGAGAATATACAGTCCGCAGGTAAATAATGACAACTCCTCATCACAGAAATTCAGACAGAATGCGACCAGGATAATAGCAACAAGATGAGGAGAATATACAGTCCGCATGTAAATAATGACAACAAATCACAGAAATTCAGACAGAGAGACCAGGTGATAATAGCAACAAAGATGAGGAGAATATACAGTCCGCAGGTAAATAATGACAACGCCTCATCACAGAAATTCAGACAGAATGCGACCAGGTGATAATAGCAACAAAGATGAGGAGAATATACAGTCCGCATGTAAATAATGACAACGCCTCATCACAGAAATTCAGACAGAATGCGACCAGGTGATAATAGCAACAAAGATGAGGAGAATATACAGTCCGCAGGTAAATAATGACAACTCCTCATCTCAGAAATTCAGACAGAATGCGACCAGGTGATAATAGCAACAAAGATGAGGAGAATATACAGTCCGCAGGTAAATAATGACAACTCCTCATCACAGAAATTCAGACAGAATGCGACCAGGTGATAATAGCAACAAAGATGAGGAGAATATACCGCAGGTAACAATGACAACTATCACAAAATTCAAGAATGCGACCAACGCAACAAAGATGAGAGAATATATACAGTCCGCATGTAAATAATGACAACGATCAAGAAATTCAGACAGAATGCGACCAGGTGATAATAGCAACAAAGATGAGGAGAATATACAGTCCGCAGGTAAATAATGACAAAACCTCATCACAGAAATTCAGACAGAATGCGACCAGGTGATAATAGCAACAAAGATGAGGAGAATATACAGTCCGCATAAAATGACAACTCCTCATCACAGAAATTCAGACAGAATGCGACCAGGTGATAATAGCAAACAAAGATGAGGAGAATATACAGTCCGCAGGTAAATGACAACTCCTCATCACAGAAATTCAGACAGAATGCGACCAGGTGATAATAGCAACAAAGATGAGGAGAATATACAGTCCGCAGGTAAATAATGACAACGCCTCATCACAGAAATTCAGACAGAATGCGACCCTCATCACAGGTGATAATAGCAACAAAGATGAGATGAGAATATACAGTCCGCAGGTAAAATAATGACAACGCCTCATCACAGAAATTCAGACAGAATGCGACCAGGGTGATAATAGCAACAAAGATGAGGAGAATATACAGTCCGCAGGTAAATAATGACAACGCCTCATCTCAGAAATTCAGACAGAATGCGACCAAAGGTGATAATAATAGCAACAAAAAATTCAACAGATGACCAGGTGATAATAGGATGAGGATATACAGTCCGCAGGTAAATAAGAAATTCAGACAAATGCGACCAGGTGATAATATCCGCATGTAAAATACAACCCCTCATCACAGAAATTCAGACAGAATGCGACCAGGTGATAATAGCAACAAAGATGAGGAGAATATACAGTCCGCAGGTAAATAATGACAACGCCTCATCACAGAAATTCAGACAGAATGCGACCGGGTGATAATAGCAACAAAGATGAGAAGAATATACAGTCCGCAGGTAAATAATGACAACGCCTCACAGAAATTCATTACAGAATGCGACCAGGTGATAATAGCAACAAAGATGAGGAGAATATACAGTCCGCAGGTAAAAATAATGACAACGCCTCATCTCAGAAATTCAGACAGAATGCGACCAGGTGATAATAGCAACAAAGATGAGGAGAATATACAGTCCGCAGGTAAATAATGACAACGCCTCATCACAGAAATTCAGACAGAATGCGACCAGGTGATAATAGCAACAAAGATGAGGAGAATATACAGTCCGCAGGTAAATAATGACAACCTCATCACAGAAATTCAAACAGAATGCGACCAGGTGATAAGCAACAAAGATGAGGAGAATATACAGTCCGCAGGTAACAATGACAACGCCTCATCACAGAAATTCAGACAGAATGCGACCAGGTGATAATAGCAACAAAGATGAGGAGAATATACAGTCCGCAGGTAAATAATGACAACGCCTCATCACAGAAATTCAGACAGAATGCAACCAGGTGATAATAGCAACAAAGATGAGGAGAATATACAGTCCGCAGGTAAAATAATGACAACGGTAAAAAAACGCCTTCATGACAAAATCATCACAGAAATTCAGACAGAATGCGACCAGGTGATAATAGCAACAAATGAGATGAGGAGAATATACAGTCCGCAGGTAAATAATGACAACGCCTCATCACAGGTAAATCGACAGAATGCAACCAGGTGATAATAGCAACAAAGATGAGGAGAATATACAGTCCGCAGGTAAATAATGACAACGCCTCATCACAGAAATTCAGACAGAATGCGACCAGGTGATAATAGCAACAAAGATGAGGAGAATATACAGTCCGCAGGTAAATAATGACAACGCCTCATCACAGAAATTCAGACAGAATGCGACCAGGTGATAATAGCAACAAAGATGAGGAGAATATACAGTCCGCAGGTAAATAATGACAACGCCTCATCTCAGAAATTCAGACAGAATGCGACCAGGTGATAATAGCAACAAAAGATGAGGAGAATATACAGTCCGCAGGTAAAATAATGACAACGCCTCATCTCAGAAATTCAGACAGAATGCGACCAGGTGATAATAGCAACAAAGATGAGGAGAATATACAGTCCGCAGGTAAATAATGACAACGCCTCATCTCAGAAATTCAGACAGAATGCGACCAGGTGATAATAGCAACAAAGATGAGGAGAATATACAGTCCGCAGGTAAATAATGACAACGCCTCATCACAGAAATTCAGACAGAATGCGACCAGGTGATAATAGCAACAAAGATGAGGAGAATATACAGTCCGCAGGTAAATAATGACAACGCCTCATCACAGAAATTCAGACAGAATGCGACCAGGTGATAATAGCAACAAAGATGAGGAGAATATACAGTCCGCAGGTAAATAATGACAACTCCTCATCTCAGAAATTCAGACAGAATGCGACCAGGTGATAATAGCAACAAAGATGAGGAGAATATAGTCCGCAGGGTAAATAATGACAACTCCTCATCAGAAAATTCAGACAGAATGACCAGGTGATAATAGCAACAAAGATGAGGGAGAATATACAGTCCGCAGGTAAATAATGACAACGCCTCATCTCAGAAATTCAGACAGAATGCGACCAGGTGATAATAGCAACAAAGATGAGGAGAATATACAGTCCGCAGGTAAATAATGACAACGCCTCATCTCAGAAATTCAGACAGAATGCGACCAGGTGATAATAGCAAACAAAGATGAGGAGAATATACAGTCCGCAGGTAAATAATGACAACACCTCATCACAGAAATTCAGACAGAATGCGACCAGGTGATAATAGCAACAAAGATGAGGAGAATATATACAGTCCGCAGGTAAATAATGACAACTCCCTCATCTCAGAAAATTCAGATAATAGAATGACGAGGTGATAAACGCCTAGCAAAACAAAGATGAGGAGAATATACAGTCCGCATGTAAATAATGACAAGCCTCATCTCAGAAATTCAGACAGAATGCGACCAGGTGATAATAGCAACAAAGATGAGGAGAATATACAGTCCGCAGGTAAATAATGACAACGCCTCATCTCACAGAAATTCAGACAGAATGCGACCAGGTGATAATAGCAAACAAAGATGAGGAGAATATACAGTCCGCAGGTAAAATAATGACAACGCCTCCTCATCTCAGAAATTCAGAACAAAATGCGACCAGAATATACAGTGATAAATAATGACAAACAAGAAATTCAGATGAGGTGAAATAGATACAGTCCGCAGGTAAATAATGACAACGCCTCATCACAGAAATTCAGACAGAATACAACCAGGTGATAATAGAACAAAAGATGATACAGGTAAATAATGAGGACACAGAATGGTGATAATAGCAACAAAGATGAGGAGAATATACAGTCCGCATGTAATAATGACAACCTCATCACAGAAATTCAGACAGAATGCGACCAGGTGATAATAGCAACAAAGATGAGGAGAATATACAGTCCGCAGGTAAATAATGACAAGCCTCATCACAGAAATTCAGACAGAATGCGACCAGGTGATAATAGCAACAAAGATGAGGAGAATATACAGTCCGCAGGTAAAATAATGACAACTCCTCATCACAGAAATTCAGACAGAATGCAACCAGGTGATAATAGCAACAAAGATGAGGAGAATATCATCACAGAAATTCCAGACAGAATACGACAGGTGATAATAGCAACAAAGATGAGGAGAATATACAATGACAAACCTCATCTCAGAAATTCAGATGAATGCGACCAGGTGATACAGTAAAAAGATGAGGAGAAATATACAGTCCGCATGTAGGTGATACAACAAAATGACAACGCCTCATCTCAGAAATTCAGACAGAATGCGACCAGGATGAGGAGAATAATCCGTGTAAATAATGACAACAAAGATGAGGAGAATATACAAAGATGAGGGGAGAATACCGCAGGTAAATAATGACAACGCCTCATCTCAGAAATTCAGACAGAATGCGACCAGGTGATAATAGCAACAAAGATGAGGAGAATATATACAGTCCGCATGTAAATAATGACAACAGAATGCGACCTCATCTCAAAAGAAATTCAGACAGAAACGCCCCATCACCCAAATTCAGACCAGGTGATAATAGCAACAAAGATGAGGAGAATATACAGTCCACCAGGTAAAAATGACAACGCCTCATCACAGAAATTCAGACAGAATGCGACCAGGTGATAATAGCAACAAAGATGAGGAGAATATACAGTCCGCAGGTAAATAATGACAACGCCTCATCTCAGAAATTCAGACAGAATGCGACCAGGTGATAATAGCAACAAAGATGAGGAGAATATACAGTCCGCAGGTAAATAATGACAACCTCATCACAGAAATTCAGACAGAATGCGACCAGGTGATAATAGCAACAAAGATGAGGAGAATATACAGTCCGCAGGTAAATAATGACAACTCCTCATCACAGAAATCAGACAGAATGCGACCAGGTGATAATAGCAACAAAGATGAGGAGAATATACAGTCCGCAGGTAAAAATTCATCTCAGACAACAGCCTCATAATAGCAACAAAAAGATGAGGAGATTATACGGTCCGCAGGTAAATAATCAAGACAGAATGCGACCAGGTGATAATAGCAACAAAGATGAGGGTAAATAATGAATATTCAGACAGACCCAGGTGATAATAGGTGAAATAATGACAAAACCTCATCACAGAAATTCAGACAGAATGCGACCAGGTGATAATAGCAACAAAGATGAGGAGATATACAGTCCGCAGGTAAATAATGACAACGCCTCATCTCAGAAATTCAGACAGAATGCGACCAGGTGATAATAGGCAACAAAGAATATACAGGAGAAATAATGACAACGTCCATCTCAGAAATTGTAAATGACAACGCAACAAAGATCATCTCAGAAATTCAGACAGAATGCGAATACAACCAGGTGATAATAGGCAACAAAGATGAGGAGAATATACAGTCCGCAGGTAAATAATGACAACGCCTCATCTCAGAAATTCAGACAGAATGCGACCAGGTGATAATAGCAACAAAGATGAGGAGAATATACAGTCCGCAGGTAAATAATGACAACCCCATCACAGAAATTCAGACAGAATACAACCAGGTGATAATAGCAACAAAGATGGAGGAGAATACAGTCCACAGGTAAATAATGACCACGCCTCATCACAGAAATTCAGACAGAATGCGACTCCGCAGGTAAATAATGACAACGCCTCATCTCAGAAATTCAGACAGAATGCGACCAGGTGATAATAGCAACAAAGATGAGGATCACAGAATATACAGTCCGCAGTTAAATAATGACAACTCCTCATCTCAGAAATTCAGACAGAATGCGACCAGGTGATAATAGCAACAAAGATGAGGAGAATATACAGTCCGCAGGTAAATAATGACAACCTCATCACAGAAATTCATCACAGAAATATTCAAAGACAGTCCGCAAAATGCAACGACAGAAATTCAGACCCAAGAATGACCAATAATAGCAACAAAGATGAGGGAGAATATACAGTCCGCAGGTAAATAATGACAACATACTCATCACAGTAAATTCAGACAGAATGCGACCAGGTGATAATAGCAACAAAGATGAGGAGAATATACAGTCAGTCCGAAATTCAGACAGAATGCGACCAGGTGATAATAGCAAAAAGATGAGGAGAATATACAGTCCGCAGGTAAATAATGACAACGCCTCATCTCAGAAATTCAGACAGAATGCGACCAGGTGATAATAGCAACAAAGAAAGATGACAGGAGAAATAATACAACGTCCAACAAAGATGAGGAGAATATACTGTCCGCAGGTAAATAATGCATCACAGAAATTCAGACAGAAAGGTGATAATAGCAACAAAGATGAGGAGAATATACAATCCGCAGGTAAATAATGACAACGCCTCATCTCAGAAATTCAGACAGAATGCGACCAGGTGATAATAATGAAAGATGAGGAGAATATACAGTCCGCACAGAAAAATTCAGACAGAATGCGACCAGGTGATAATAGCAACAAAGATGAGGAGAATATACAGTCCGCAGGTAAATAATGACAACGCCTCATCTCTCAGAAATTCAGACAGAATGCGACCAGGTGATAATAGCAACAAAGATGAGGAGAATATACAGTCCGCAGGTAAATAATTACAACTCCTCATCTCAGAAATTCAGACAGAATGCGACCAGGTGATAATAGCAACAAAGATGAGGAGAATATACAGTCCGCAGGTAAATAATGACAACGCCTCATCACAGAAATTCAGACAGAATGCGACCAGGTGATAATAGCAACAAAGATGAGGAGAATATACAGTCCGCATGTAAATAATGACAACGCCTCATCACAGAAATTCAGACAGAATGCAACCAGGTGATAATAGCAACAAAGATGAGGAGAATATACAGTCCAGGTAACATAATGACAACGCCACTGTGAAATAATAACAAAGCCTCATCACAGAAATTCAGACAGAATGCGACCAGGTGATAATAGCAACAAAGATGAGGAGAATATACAGTCCGCGACCAGGTAAATAATGACAAAATAATGACAACTCATCACAGAAATTCAGACAGAATACAACCAGGTGATAATAGCAACAAAGATGAGGAGAATATACAGTCCGCAGGTAAATAATGACCACGCCTCATCACAGAAATTCAGACAGAATGCGACCGGAATAGCAACAAAGATGAGGAGAATATACAGTCCGCAGGTAAATAATGACAAGCCTCATCTCAGAAATTCAGACAGAATGCGACCAGGTGATAATAGCAAAAAAGATGAGGAGAATATACAGTCCGCAGGTAAATAATGACAAGCCTCATCTCAGAAATTCAGACAGAATGCGACCAGGTGATAATAGTCAACAAAGATGAGGAGAATATACAGTCCGCAGGTAAATAATGACAACCCTCATCTCAGAAATTCAGACAGAATGCGACCAGGTGATAATAGCAACAAAGATGAGGAGAATATACAGTCCGCATGTAAATAATGACAACGCCTCATCTCAGAAATTCAGACAGAATGCGACCAGGTGATAATATCAACAAAGATGAGGAGAATATACAGTCCGCATGTAAATAATGACAACTCCTCATCACAGAAATTCAGACAGAATGCGACCAGGTGATAATAGCAACAAAGATGAGGAGAATATACAGTCCGCAGGTAAATAATGAAAAACTCATCTCAGAAATTCAGACAGAACGCGACCAGGGTGATAATAAAAAATGTAAAGATGAGGAGAATATACAGTCCGCAGGTAAATAATTACAACGCCTCATCACAGAAATTCAGACAGAATGCGACCAAGGTGATAATAGCAACAAAGATGAGGAGAATGGGGTCCGCATGTAAATAATGACAACGCTCATCTCAGAAATTCAGACAGAATGCGACCAGGGTGATAATAGCAACAAAGATGAGGAGAATATACAGTCCGCATGTAAATAATGACAACGCCTCATCTCAGAATTCAGACAGAAATGCGACCAGGGTGGATAAGATCAACAAAGATGAGGAGAATACAGTCCGCAGGTAAATAATGACAACGCCTCATCACAGAAAATTCAGACAGAAATGCGACCAGGTAATAATAGCAACAAAGATGAGGAGAATATACAGTCCGGCAGGTAAAAATGACAACCCTCATCACAGAAATTCAGACAGAATACGACCAGGGGTGATAATAGCAACAAAGATGAGGAGAATATAACAGTCCGCAGGTAAATAATGACAACTCCCTCATCACCCAGAATTCCAGACAGAATCCGACCAGGTGATAGCAATAAAGATGAGGGTATATACAGTCCGCAGGTAAAAATAATGACAACGCCTCATCTCAATTCAGACAGAATGCACGACCGAGTGTATGTATAGTGGGGAGAGCAGCAGTCCCGCAGGTAAATGTAATGACCAACATACTCATCACAGAATTCAGACAGAGGCTGACCAGGTGATAATAGCAACAAAAGATGAGAGAATACTGAACCGCAGGTAAATAATGACAACTCATATCGCAAAATTCGAGCCAGAATGCGACCGGTGATAATAGCAACAAATTGAGAGAATATACGATTCCGCAGGTAAATAATGACAACTGCATCACAGAAATTCCAGGCAGAAATACGACCAGGTGATAATAACCCAGCAAAAGATGAGGAGAATATACAGTCCGCAGTAAATAATGACAACTCTCATCACAGAAATTCGAACAGGAAATGCATTTCCAATTGATAGCAACAAGATGGGAGATTATACAGTCCGCAGGTAAAATAGTACAACTCCTCATCTCAATTCAGACAGGAGAATGCGACAGGTGATATGCTTCAACAAAGATGAGGAGAATATACAGTCCGCAGGTAAATAATGACAACGCCTCATCACAGAAATTCAGACAGAATGCGACCAATAATAGCAACAAAGATGAGGAGAATATACAGTCCGCATGTAAATAATGACAACGCCTCATCTCAGAAATTCAGACAGAATGCGACCAGGTGATAATAGCAACAAAGATGAGGAGATATACAGTCCGCATGTAAATAATGACAACGCCTCATCACAGAAATTCAGACAGAATGCGACCAGGTGATAATAGCAACAAAGATGAGGAGAATATCCGCATGTACAACTCCTCATCCAGAAATTCAGACAGAATAAATAATGACAACAGTCTCATCAAGAAATTCAGACAGAATGCGACCAGGTGATAATAGCAACAAAGATGAGGAGAATATACAGTCCGCAGGTAAATAATGACAACGCCTCATCACAGAAATTCAGACAGAATGCGACCAGGTGATAATAGCAACAAAGATGAGGAGAATATACAGTCCGCATGTAAATATGACAACGCCTCATCTCAGAAATTGTGACAGAATGCGACCACGGGTGATAATAGCAACAAAGATGAGGAGAATATACAGTCCGCAGGTAAATACGGCAACGCCTCATCTCAGAAATTCAGACAGAATGAATATACACCAGGTGATAATAGCAACAAAGATGAGGAGAATATACAGTCCGCAGGTAAATAATGACAACGCCTCATCTCAGAAATTCAGACAGAATGCGACCAGGTGATAATAGCAACAAAGATGAGGAGAATATACAGTCCGCATGTAAATAATGACAACGCCTCATCTCAGAAATTCAGACAGAATACGACCAGGTGATAATAATAGCAAAGATGAGGAGAATATACAGTCCGCAAGTAAATAATGACAACGCCTCATCACAGAAATTCAGACAGAATGCGACCAGGTGATAATAATAGCAAATAAAGATGAGGAGAATATACAGTCCGCATGTAAATAATGACAACGCCTCATCTCAGAAATTCAGACAGAATGCGACCAGGTGATAATAGCAACAAAGAGGAGGAGAATATACAGTCCGCAGGTAAATAATGACAACGCCTCATCACAGAAATTCAGACAGAATACGACCAGGTGATAATAGCAAACAAAGATGAGGAGAATATAAGCAGTCCGCAGGTAAAATAATGACAACTCATCAATACAGAAATTCAGACAGAATGCGACCAGGTGATAATAGCAACAAAGATGAGGAGATTATACAGTCCGCAGGTAATAACAACCTCATCTCAGAAATTCAGACAGAATGCGACCAGTGATAATAGCAACAAAGATGAGGAGAATATACAGTCCGCAGGTAACAATGACAACGCCTCATCACAGAAATTCAGACAGAATGCGACCAGGGTGGATAATAGCAACAAAGATGAGGAGAATATACAGTCCGGTAAGCCTCATCACAAATTCAGACAGACGGCCAGATGATAACAAGAATATACAGTCCGCATGTAAATAATGACAACGCCTCATCACAGAAATTCAGACAGAATGCGACCAGGTGATAATAGCAATAAAGATGAGGGAATATACAGTCCGCATGTAAATAATGACAACGCCTCATCACAGAAATTCAGACAGAATGCGACCAGGTGATAATAGCGCAACAAAGATGAGGAGAATATACAGTCCGCATGTAAATAACAGACAACGCCTCATCACAGAAATTCAGACAGAATGCGACCAGGTGATAATAGCAACAAAGATGAGGAGAATATACAGTCCGCAGGTAAATAATGACAACGCCTCATCACAGAAATTCAGACAGAATGACCAGGTGATAATAGCATCAAAGATGAGGAGAATATACAGTCCGCATGTAAATAATGACAACGCCTCATCTCAGAAATTCAGACAGAATGCGACCAGGTGATAATAGCAAATAAAGAAAGAGGAGAATATACAGTCCGCATGTAAATAATGACAACCCTCATCACAGAAATTCAGACAGAATACAACCAGGTGATAATAGCAACAAAGATGAGGAGAATATACAGTCCGCAGGTAAATAAATGACAACGCTCTCATCACAGAAATTCAGACAGAATGCGACCTGGTGATAATAGCAAACAAAGATGAGGGGAATATACAGTCCGCAGGTAAATAATGGCAACGCCTCATCTCCCAAATTCAGACAGAATGCGACCAGGTGATAATAGCAACAAAGATGAGGAGAATATACAGTCCGCAGGTAAATAATGACAACGCTCTCATCTCAGAAATTCAGACAGAATGCGACCAGGTGATAATAGCAACAAAGATGAGGAGAATATACAGTCCGCATGTAAATAATGACAACGCCTCATCACAGAAATTCAGACAGAATGCGACCAGGTGATAATAGCAAATAAAGATGAGGAGAATATACAGTCCGCAGGTAAATAATGACAACTCCTCATCACAGAAATTCAGACAGAATACAACCAGGTGATAATAGCAACAAAGATGAGGAGAATATACAGTCCGCAGGTAAATAATGACAACGCCCCATCTCAGGAAATTCAGACAGAATGCGACCTGAGATAATAGCAACAAAGATGAGGGAGAATATACAGTCCGCAGGTAAAATAATGACAACGCCTCATCACTAAATTCAGACAGAATGCGACTAGAGGTGATAAAAGCAACAAAGATGAGGGGAATACAGTCCGCAGGTAAATACGACAACGCCCATCACAGAAATTCAGAATGCGACCAGGTGGATAATAGCAACAAAAATGAGGAGAATATACAGTCCGCAGGTAAAATAATGACAACGCCTTCATCACAGAAATTCAGACAGAATACAAACCAGGTGATACAGCAACAAAAGATGAGGAGAATATACAATCCGCGTGGTAAATAATGACCACTCCTCATCACAGAAATTCAGACAGAATACAACCAGGTGATAATAGCAACAAAGATGAGGGAGAATATACGGTCCGGTGGTAAAATAATGACAAGCCTCATCGTGAAAATTCAGACAGAATGCGACCAGGATGATAATAGTAAAAAAGATGAGGAGAATACAGTCCACGTATAAATAATGACAAGCCTCATTCCAGAAATTCAGACAGAATGCGACCAGGCGATAATAGTAACAAGAGATGAGGAGGTAAATAATGACAACGCCTCATCACAAGAAATTCAGATAGAGATGCGACCCTCATCACAGAAATACTGCCAGACCAAGAATGCAACTCCTCATCCACGATTGAACAGGAGGCTAGTAGGTGATATGCAAAGATGAGGAGAATATACAATCCGCAGGTAAATAATGACAACGTCCATGCAGAAATTCACAGACTGAATGACCGGTGATACAGCAACAAAGATGAGGAGAATATACAGTCCGTGTAAATAATGGACAAACTCATCTCAAATTCAGAATGGTGACCAGGTGATAATAGTAAAAAGATGAGGAGAATATACAGTCCGGCATGTAAAATAATGCCGACAACTCATCTCAGAAATTCAGACAGAACGCGACCAGGTGATAATAGCAACAAAGATGAGGGAATATACAGTCCGCAGGTAAATAATTACAACGCCTCATCACAGAAATCAGACAGAATGCGACCAAGGTGATAATAGCAACAAAGATGAGGGGAGAATATACAGTCCACTGTAAAATAATGACAACTCCTCATCTCAGAAATTCAGACTAGAATGCGACCAGGTGATACAATAGCAACAAAGATGAGGAGAATATACAGTCCGCATGTAAATAATGACAACGCCTCATCTCAGAAATTCAGACAGGAAATGCGACCAGGTGATATCATCAACAAAGATGAGGAGAATATCCGCGTAAATGGGCAGTCCGACAGAAATGCGACCAGGTAATAAAAGATGACAGAATATACAGTCCGCAAGGTAAAATAATAACATCACAGAAATTCAGACAGAATACGACCAGGTGATAATAAGCAACAAAGATAAAGAGGAGAACATACAGTCCGCAGGGCAATGACAACTCCCTATCGGTTAGAAATTCAGACAGAATCCGACCAGGGTGATAATAGCAACAAAGATGAGGAGAATATACAGTCCGCAGGGTAAAAATGACAACGCCTCATCTCCAGAAATTCAGGACAGAATACGACCGAGGTGATAATAGCAACAAAGATGGGAGAATATACAGTCCCGCAGGTAAATAATGACAACATCTCATCACAGAAATTCAGACAGAATGCTGACCAGGTGATAATAGCAAATAAAGATGAGGAGAATACTGCCAAGTCCTGCAGGTAAATAATGACAACTCATATCGCAAAATTCGTGCCAGAATGCGACCAGGGTGATAGCAATAAAGATGAGGAGAATATACAGTCCGCAGGTAAATAATGACAAATGCCATCACAGAAATTCAGACAGAAATGCGACCAGGTGATAATAACCCAATAAAGATGAGGAGAACATACAGTCCGCAGGTAAATAATGACAACTCTCCACAGAAATTCGAACAGAAATGCATTTCAGATGATACAGTAACAAAGATGAGGAGAAATATACAGTCCGCATGTAAAATAATACAACTCCTCATCACAGAAATTCAGACAGGAATGCGACAGGTGATATGCTTCAACAAAGATGAGGGAGAATATACAGACAACGCAGGTAAATACCAGGTGACAACAAAGATGACCATCACAGAAATTCACAAAATCAGGATTATGGCACCAGGGTGATAATAGCAACAAAGATGAGGAGAATATACAGTCCGGCAGGAAATAATGACAACGCTCTCATCACAGAAATTCAGACAGAATGCGACCAGATGATAATAGCAACAAAGATGAGGAGAATACTAGAGTCCGCATGTAAATAATGACAACGCCTCATCACAGAAATTCAGACAGAATGCGACCAGGTGATAATAGCAACAAAAGATGAGGAGAATATACAGTCCGCATGTAAATAATGACAACCCTCATCATCTCAAATTCGAACAGAATGCGACCGGGTGATAATAGCAAAAAGATGAGGGAACATAATCCGCGTAAATAATGACAACACAAAAATTCAGACAGAATGCGACCAGGTGATATAGCAACAAGATGAGGGGAAATATATAGGTAAATAATGACAAGCCTCATCTCACAGAAATTCGAACAGAATGCGACTAGGGTGATAATAGCAATAAAGATGATGAGAATATACAGTCCGCAGGTAAATAATGACAACACCTCATCTCAGAAATTCAGACAGAGGAAATGCGACCGGGTGATAATAGCAACAAAGATGAGGAGAATATACAGTCCATGGTAAAATAATGACAACTCATCTCAGAAATTCAGACAGAAATGCGACCAGGTGATAATAGCAACAAAGATGAGAGAATATACAGTCCGCATGTAAATAATGACAACTCCTCATCACAGAGAATTCAGACAGAATATACAACAACGGGTGGATAATTCAGACAACGAAGATGAGGAGAATATACAGTCCGCAGGTAAATAATGACAACGCCTCATCACAGAAATTCAGACAGAATGCGACCAGGTGATAATAGCAACAAAGATGAGGAGAATATACAGTCCGCATATAAATAATGACAACGCCTCATCACAGAAATTCAGACAGAATGCGACCAGGTGATAATAGCAACAAAGATGAGGAGAATATACGGTCCGCAGGTAAATAATGACAACACCTCATCACAGAAATTCAGACCAAGATACGACCAGGTGATAATAGCAACAAAGATGGGGAGAATATACAGTCCGCATGTAAAAATAGACAACTCCTCATCGCAATTCAGACTGAAATCGACCAGGTGATAATAACAAAGAGATATACAGTCCGCAGGTAAATAATAGCAACAAAGATGAGAACCAAAGAGAGAATATACAAATCCACCAGGTAAATAATAATAACTCCTCATCACAAAATTCAGACAGAATGCGACCAGGTGATAATAGCAACAAAGATGAGGAGTCCGCAATAAATAATTACAGTCCGACCAGAATGCGACCGGGTGATAATAGCAACAAGATGGGAGAATATACGGTAAATAATGACCTCATCTCACGAAATTCAGACAGAATGCGACCAGGTGATAATGGCAACAGATGAGGAGAATATACGGTCCGCAGGTAAATAATGAGCAACGCCTCATCAGACAGAAATTCAGACAGAATGCGACCAGGTGATAATAGCAACAAAGATGAGGAGAATATACAGTCCGCAGGTAAATAATGACAATGCCTCATCTCAGAAATTCAGACAGAATGCGAACCAGGTGATAATAGCAAAAGATGAGGAGAATATACAGTCCGCAGGTATATAATGACAAGCCTCATCTCAGAAATTCAGACAGAATGCGACCAGGTGATAATAGCAAATAAAGATGAGGAGAATATACAGTCCGCAGGTAAATAATGACAACGCCTCATCACAGAAATTCAGACAGAATGCGACCAGGTGATAATAGCAACAAAAGATGAGGAGAATATACAGTCCGCAGGTAAATAATGACAACCTCATCTCAGAAATTCAAACAGAATGCGACCAGGTGATAATAGCAACAAAAGATGAGGAGAATATACAGTCCGCATGTAAATAATGACAACGCCTCATCTCAGAAATTCAGACAGAATGCGACCAGGTGATAATAGCAACAAAGATGAGGAGAATATACAGTCCGCAGGTAAAAATAATGACAACGCCTCATCACAGAAATTCAGACAGAATGCGACCAGGTGATAATAATAGCAACAAAGATGAGGAGAATATACAGTCCGCAGGTAAATAATGACAACGCCTCATCACAGAAATTCAGACAGAATGCGACCAGGTGATAATAGCAACAAAGAGATGAGGAGAATATACAGTCCGCAGGTAAATAATGACAACTCCTCATCACAGAAATTCAGACAGAATGCGACCAGGTGATAATAGCAACAAAGATGAGGAGAATATACAGTCCCATAGGTAAATAATGACAACGCCTCATCTCAGAAATTCAGACAGAATGCGACCAGGTGATAATAGCAGGATGAGGAGAATATACAGTCCGCAGGTAAAAATGACAACGCCTCATCACAGAAATTCAGATGAATACGATAATAGCAACAAAGATGAGGAGAATATACAGTCCGCAGGTAAATAATGACAACGCCTCATCACAGAAATTCAGACAGAATGACCAGGTGATAATAGCAACAAAAGATGAGGAGAATATACAGTCCGCAGGTAAATAATGACAACGCCTCATCTCAGAAATTCAGACAGAATGCGACCAGGTGATAATAGCAACAAAGATGAGGAGAATATACAGTCCCGCAGGTAAATAATGACAACCTCATCTCAGAAATTCAGACAGAATGCGACCAGGTGATAATAGCAACAAAGATGAGGGGAATATACAGTCCGCATGTAAATAATGACAACTCCTCATCACAGAAATTCAGACAGAATGCAACCAGGTGATAATAGCAACCAAGATGAGGTAAGACTCACAGAAATCAGACAGAATGCAGGGTAAAATAAGAATATACAGTCCGTGAATGACAAGCCTCATCTCAGAAATTCAGACAGAATGCGGCCAGACAGAATGCAACAAAGATGAGGAGAATATACAGCAACAAAGATGAGAGAATATACAGAAACCAGGATAATAGCAACAGAAGATAAATAACAGTGATGTAACAAACCTCATCACAGAAATTCAGACAGAATGCGACCAGGTGATAATAGCAACAAAGATGAGGAGAATATACAGTCCGCATGTAAATAATGACAACGCCTCATCACAGAAATTCAGACAGAATGCGACCAGGTGATAATAGCAACAAAGATGAGGAGAATATACAGTCCGCATGTAAATAATGACAAGCCTCATCACAAAATTCAGACAGAATGCGACCAGGTGATAATAGCAAACAAAGATGAGGAGAATATACAGTCCGCATGTAAATAATGACAACGCTCATCTCAGAAATTCAGACAGAATGCGACCAGGTGATAATAGCAAATAAAAGATGAGGGAGAATATACAGTCCGCAGGTAAATAATGACAACTCCTCATCACAGAAATTCAGACAGAATGCGACCAGGTGATAATAGCAACAAAGATGGGGAGAATATACAGTCCGCATGTAACAATGACAACGCCTCATCACAGAAATTCAGACAGAATGCGACCAGGTGATAATAGCAACAAAGATGAGGAGAATATACAGTCCGCAGGTAAATAATGACAACGCCTCATCACAGAAATTCAGACAGAATGCGACCAGGTGATAATAGCAAACAAAGATGAGGAGAATATACAGTCCGCAGGTAAATAATGACAACGCTCTCATCTCAGGTAGACAGAATGCGACCAGGTGATAATAGCAACAAAGATGAGGAGAATATACAGTCTCATAAATAATGACAACGCCTCATCACAGAAATTCAGACAGAATGCGACCAGGTGATAATAGCAACAAAGATGAGGAGAATATACAGTCCGCAGGTAAATAATGACAACGCCTCATCACAGAAATTCAGACAGAATGCGACCAGGTGATAATAGCAACAAAGATGAGGAGAATATACAGTCCGCAGGTAAATAATGACAACGCCTCATCTCAGAAATTCAGACAGAATGCGACCAGGTGATAATAGCAACAAAGATGAGGAGAATATACAGTCCGCAGGTAAATAAATGACAAAGCCTCATCACAGAAATTCAGACAGAATGCGACCAGGTGATAATAGCAACAAAGATGAGGAGAATATACAGTCCGCAGGTAAAATAATGACAACTCCTCATCACAGAAATTCAACAAAGATGAGGAGATTATACAGTCCGCACAGAATGCTCATCTCAGAAATTCCAGGTGATAATAGCAACAAAGATGAGGAGAATACAGTCCGCAGTCCGCATGTAAATAATGACAACGACCTCATCAACAAAGATGAGGAAATTCAGTCCGTGGTAAATAATGACATGCGACCAAATTAGAGGTGATAATAGCAACAAAGATGAGGAGAATATACAGTCCGCATGTAAATAATGACAACGCCTCATCACAGAAATTCAGACAGAATGCGACCAGGTGATAATAGCAACAAAGATGAGAATATACAGTCCGCATGTAAATAATGACAACGCCTCATCACAGAAATTCAGACAGAATGCGACCAGGTGATAATAGCAACAAAGATGAGGAGAATATACAGTCCGCAGGTAAATATGACAACGCCTCATCACAGAAATTCAGACAGAATGCGACCAGGTGATAATAGCAACAAAGATGAGGAGAATATACAGTCCGCAGGTGTAATAATGAAATTCAGACAGAATGACCAGGTGATAATAGCATGAGGAGAATATACAGTCCGCATGTAAAATGACAACGCCTCATCTCAGAAATTCAGACAGAATGCGACCAGGGTGATAATAGCAACAAAGATGAGGAGAATATACAGTCCGCAGGTAAATAATGACAACGCCTCATCACAGAAATTCAGACAGAATGCGACCAGGTGATAATAGCAACAAAGATGAGGAGAATATACAGTCCGCATGGTAAATAATGACAACGCCTCATCACAGAAATTCAGACAGAATGCGACCAGGTGATAATAGCAACAAAGATGAGGAGAATATACAGTCCGCAGGTAAATAATGGCAACCCTCATCACAGAAATTCAGACAGAATGCGACCAGGTGATAATAGCAACAAAGATGAGGAGAATATACAGTCCGCAGGTAAATAATGACAACGCTCTCATCTCACAGAAATTCAGACAGAATGCGACCAGGTGATAATAGCAACAAAGATGAGGAGAATATACAGTCCGCATGTAAATAATGACAACGCCTCATCACAGAAATTCAGACAGAATGCGACCAGGTGATAATAGCAACAAAGATGAGGAGAATATACAGTCCGCAGGTAAATAATGACAACGCCTCATCACAGAAATTCAGACAGAATGCGACCAGGTGATAATAGCAACAAAGATGAGGAGAATATACAGTCCGCATGTAAATAATGACAACGCCTCATCACAGGAAATTCAGACAGAATGCGACCAGGTGATAATAGCAACAAAGATGAGGAGAATATACAGTCCGCAGGTATGCGAATAATGACAAAGATGAGAGATATACCTCAACGCCTCATCAGAAATTCAGACAGAATACGACCAGGTGATAATAGCAACAAAGATGAGGAGAATATACAGTCCGCAGGTAACAATGACAACGCCTCATCCAGAAATTCAGACAGAATGTGACCAGGGTGATAATAGCAACAAAAGATGTCCAGGAGAATATACATCTGAAATTCAGACAGAGATAGGTGATAAAGCATCAAAGATGACAAATATACGAGTCTCACTACAGAAACGCCTCAGACAGAAATTCAAGACAGAATACCAGGTGATAATAGCAACAAAAGATGAGGAGAATATACAGTCCGCAGGTAAATAATGACAACTCCTCAGAAATTCAGACAGAATGCGACCAGGTGATAATAGCAACAAAGATGAGGAGAATATACAGTCCGCATGTAAATAATGACAACGCCTATCCCAGAAATTCAGACAGAATGCGACCAGGTGATAATAGCAACAAAGATGAGGAGAATATACAGTCCGCAGGTAAATAATGACAACCCTCATCTCAGAAATTCAAGACAGAATGCGACCAGGTGATAATAGCAACAAGATGAGGGAGGGCACCAGTCCGAGGAAATAGAAATCTCATAGACAGCAGAATGCGACCAAGGTGATAATAGCAACAAGATGGCAGTCCAAACAATGCCTCATCCTCCACAGAAATTCAGACAGAATGAAACCAGGTGATAGCAAAGCAACAAAGATGAGGAGAATATACAGTCCGCATGTAAATAATGACAACGCCTCATCAACAGAAATTCAGACCAGAATGCGACCAGGTGATAACAGCAACAAAAGATGAGGAGAATATACATTCCGTATGTAAATAAATGACAACGCTTCATCACAGAAATTCAGACAGAATGCGAGCAGGTGATAATAGCAACAAAGATAGGAGAATATACAACCCGCAGGTAAATAATGACAACTCCATTAATCATTGTCAGAATGCGATGATACAGACATAAAGAGGAGGAAAATACGACTGCAGGTGATAATAGCAACAACAGAATACAACCAGGAATACAGCAAAGATGGAAAATTTCCTCATCACCAAAATCAGACAGAATGCGACCAAGTGATAATAGCAACAAAGGTGAGGAGAATACAGTCCGCAGGTAAATAATGACAACTCCTCATCACAGAAATTCAGACAGAATGCGACTAGGGCAGATAATAGCAAAAAATGAGGAGAATATACAGAGGTAAATAATGACATTAACCGCAGAAAATCCCGACAAGGTGATAGCAAACCCTAAGAATGACAAACTGCCATCTTAAAATTCAGACAGAATGCGACCAGGTGATAAAACAAGATGTGAGGAGAAATACAGTCCGCAACTAAATAATGACAACGCCCTCATCACAGAAATTCAGGACAGAATGCGACCACATGATAATAGCAACAAAGATGAGGAGAATGCTACAGTCCGCAGGTAAATAATGACAACGCCTCATCTCAGAAATCAGACAGAATGCGACCAGGTGATAATAGCAACAAAGATGAGGGAGAATATAACCAGTCCGCATGTAAATACGAGGAAATTAGAGCAAATGCGCAACAAAGATGAGGAGAACATCTGTCTGCAGTAAAATTCATCACAGAAATAATGACAACCAGGTGATAATAGCAACAAAGATGAGGAGAATATAACGGTCCGCATGTAAATAATGACAAACGCCTCAGGAGAATATACACAGGTAAATAATCAGACAAAATTCAGACAGAATGCCTAGGTGATAAAGCAACAAAGATGAGGAGAATATACAGTCCACAGGTAAATAATGACAACGCCTCATAATGGAAATCAGACAGAATGCGACCAGGAGATAATTTCAACAAAGATGAGGAGAATATACAGTCCGCATGTAAATAATGACAACGCCTCATCACAGAAATTCAGAGAAATGCGACCAGGTGATAATAGCAACAAGATGAGGAGAATATACAACCCCAGGTAAATAATGACAACTCCTCATCACAGAAATTCAGACAGAATACAAACTTGTGATAATAGCAACAAAGATGAGAGGAGAATATACAGTCTGCAGGTAAATAATGAACGCCTCATCACAGAAATTCAGACAGAATGCGACGGGATGAGGAGAATAATAGCAAAAAATGATGATCTCAGATATACAGTCCGACCAGGTGATACAGAACAAAGATGAGAGACATACAGTCTGCAGGTAAATAATGACAACGGCTCATCACAGAAATGACAGAATGCGACCAGGTGATAAAACAAAGATGAGGAGAAAAAGTGGGGAGGAAATTCAGACAGAATACAATCTCAGGGAGATAATAGCAACGAAAGATGAGGATGAATATACAATCCGCATGTAAATAATGACCACGCCTCATCACAGAAATTCAGACAGAATGCGACCAGGAAGAATAGCAACAAAGATGAGGAGAGAATACAGTCCGCAGGTAAATAATGACAAGCCTCATCTCGTACAAATCTGGGGACAGAATGCGGACCGTGATATGAAAAAAGATGAGAGGCATATGTCCCAGGTAAATACCACAAGCCTCTATCCAGAAATCAGACAGAACGCGATTGGTGTGATACAGCAACAAAGATGAGGGAGAAGAAAAGTAGTCCGCAGGTAAATAACGCAACCCTCATCAGCAGAAATTCAGGACAGAATGCGACCAGTGATAAGAAAATAAAGATGAGGAGAAGACACAGTCCGCATGTGTAAATAATGACAACGTCTCATCTCTAGAAATTCAGACTGAATGACCAGGTGATAATAGTAACAAAGATGAGGAGAATAATGTCTGCATGTAACAATGACAACGCCTCTATCTCAGAAATTCAGACAGAATGCGACCAGTGATAATATCAACAAAGATGAGGAGAATTATACAGTCCACGTAACAATGACAACTCCTCATCACAGAAATTCAGACAGAATGCGACCAGGTGATATGAAACAAGATGAGGCAATATAGTCCGCAGGTAAATAATGACAACGCTCATCACAGAAATTCGAAGAATGCGACCAGGTGATAATAGCAACAAAGATGAGGGAGAATATACAGTCCGCAGGTAAATAATGACAACGCATCACAGAAATTCAGACAGAATGCGACCAGGTGATAATAGCAACAAAGATGAGGAGAATATACAGTCTGCAGGTAACAATGACAAGCCTTATCACAGAAATTCAGACAGAATGCGACCAGGTGATAATAGCAACAAAGATGAGGAGAATATACAGTCCGCAGGTAAATAATGACAAAGCCTCATCAAAGAAATTCAAGACAGAATGCGACCAGGTGATAATAGCAACAAAGATGAGGAGAATATACAGTCCGCAGGTAATGACACGCCTCAATGACAGACGCCAACAAGATGATATACAGTCCAGGTAAATTCATCTCAGACAGAATGCGACCAGGTGATAACAGCAACAAAGATGAGGAGAATATACGAGTCCGCAGGTAAATAATGACAACGCCTCATCACAGAAATTCAAACAGAATGCGACCAGGTGATAATAGCAACAAAAGATGAGGAGAATATACAGTCCGCAGGTAAATAATGACAACGCCTCATCTCAGAAATTCAGACAGAATGCGACCAGGTGATAATAGCAACAAAGATGAGGAGAATATACAGTCCGCATGTAACATGACAACGCCTCATCACAGAAATTCAGACAGAATGCGACCAGGTGATAATAGCAACAAAAGATAGAGGAGATATACAGTCCGCAGGTAAATAATGACAACGCCTCATCTCAGAAATTCAGACAGAATGCGACCAGGTGATAATAGCAACAAAGATGAGGAGAATACATACAGTCCGCAGGTAAATAATGACAAAGTTCTCATCTCAGAAATTCAGACAGCAGAATGCGACCAAGGTGATAATAGCAACAAAGATGAGGAGAATATACAACCCAGGTAGTAAATGTCAATGCCGCCTCTCAGAAATTCAGACAGAATGCGACCAGGTGATACAGCAACAAAGATGAGGAGAATATACAGTCCGCAGGTAAATAATGACAACGCCTCATCTCAGAAATTCAGACAGGAATGCGACGAAGATAATAGCAACAAAGATGAGGAGAATACAGTCCGCATAAATAATGACAACGCTCATCACAGAAATTCAGGATAGAATGCGACCAGGTGATAATAGCAACAAAGATGAGGAGAATATACAGTCCGCAAGTAACAATGATAACGCCTCTATCACAGAAATTCGTAGACAGAATGCGACCAGGTGATAATAACAAAGATGAGGAGAATATACAGTCCGCATGTAAATAATGACAACGCCCTCATCACAGAAATTCAGACAGAATGACTAGGTGATAATAGCAAAGACGAGGAGAATATATTCGCAGGTAAATAATGACAACTCCTCATCACAGAAAATTCAGGCAGAATAATGACCAGGTGATAATAATAGCAACAAAGATGAGGAGAATATACAGTCCGCAGGTAAATAATGACAACCTCATCACAGAAATTCAGACAGAATGCGATCAGTGATAAATAATTACAGTCCACAACGCCTCATCTCAGAAATTCAGATAGAATGCGACCAGGTGATACTAGCAACAAAGATGAGGAGAATATACAGTCCTGCAGGTAAAAATGACAACGCCTCATCTCAGAAATTCAGACAGAATGCGACCAGGTGATAATAGCAACAAAGATGAGGAGAAATATACAGTCCGCAGGTAAATAATGACAAGCCCTCATCACAGAAATTCAGACAGAATGCGGCCAGATGATAATAGCAACAAAGATGAGGAGAATATACAGTCCGCACGAAATTCAGAATACGGACAACAAAGATGAGGGGAAATATAAGAAACTCATGTAAATAATGACAACGCCCTCATCACAGAAAATTCAGACAGAATGCGACCAGGTGATGATAGCAACAAAGATGAGGAGAATATACAGTCCGCAGATAAAATAATGACAACGTGCCTATCACAGAAATTCAGACAGAATGCGACCAGGTGATAATAGCAAATAAAGATGAGAAGAATATAAGGTCCGCAGGTAAATAATGACAACTCCTCATCACAGAAATTCAGACAGAATGCGACCAGGTGATAATAGCAGTCCGCACAAAGAAATGAGGAGAAGGTGATAATAGCAACAGTCCGGCATGTAAATAATGACAACCCCTCATCACAGAAATTCAGACAGAATGCGACCAGGTGATACAGTAAAATAAAGATGAGGAGAATATACAGTCCGTATGTAAATAATGACAACCTCATCTCAGAAAATTCAGACAGAATGCGACCAGGTGATACATAAACAAAGATGAGGGGGAAGACAGTCCGCAGGTAAACAATGGCAACGCCTCATCTCAGAAATTCAGATGAATGCGACCAGGTGATGATAGCAACAAAGATGAGGAAATATAAGTCCGCAGATAAATAATGACAACGCCTCATCTCAGAAATTCAGACAGAATGCGACCAGGTGATACAGTAACAAAGATGAGTACAGTCCGCATAAGACAGAATGCGACCAGGTAGCAACAAAGATGAAGAAACAATGATCATCAGAAATCAGACAGAATGCAGGTAAATAATGACAACAACGCTCATCACAGAAATTAGACAGAATGCGACCAGTTGATAATAGCAAACAAAGATGAGGAGAATATACAGTCCGCAGGTAAATACGATCTACTCTCATCTCAGAAATTCAGATAGAATGCGACCAGGTGATAATACAGTAACAAAGATGAGAAGAATATACAGTCCGTAGGTAAATAATGACAACTCCTCATCACAGAAATTGGATAGAATGCGAATCAGGTGATAATAAAGCAAACAAAAGATGAGGAGAAATATACAGTCCGCATGTAAATAATGACAACTCCTCATCTCAGAAATTCAGATAGAATGCGACCAGGATAATAGCAACAAAGATGAGGAGAATATACAGTCCGGCAGGTAAATAATGACAACGCCTCATCTCAGAAATTCAGACAGAATGCGAGACCAGGTGATAATAGCAACAAAGATGAGGAGAATATACAGTCCGCAGGTAACAATGACAACGCCTCATCTCAGAAATTCAGACAGAATGCGACCAGGTGATAAATAGCAAACAAAAGATGAGAAGAAATATACAGTCCGCAGGTAAATAATGACAACCCTCATCACAGAAATTCAGATAGAATGCGACCAGGTGATAATAGCAACAAAGATGAGGAGAATATACAGTCCGCAGGTAAATAATGACAACGCCTCATCTCAGAAATTCAGATAGAATGCGACCAGGTGATAATAGCAACAAAGATGAGGAGAATATACAGTCCGCAGGTAAATAATGACAACGCCTCATCTCAGAAATTCAGATAGAATGACCAGGTGATAATAGCAACAAAGATGAGGAGAATATACAGTCCGCAGGGTAAATAATGACAAACGCTCATCACAGAAATTCAGACAGAATGCGACCAGGTGATAATAGCAACAAAGATGAGGAGCAATATATCAGTCCGACCAGGTAATAAAGATGACAACGCCTCATCAACATCTCAGAAATTCAGACAGAATGCGACCAGGTGATAATAGCAACAAAGATGAGGAGAATATACAGTCTGCAGATAAATAATGACAACGCCTCATCTCAGAAATTCAGACAGAATGCGACCAGGTGATAATAGCAACAAAGATGAGGAGAATATACAGTCCGCAGGTAAATAATGACAACGCCTCATCTCAGAAATTCAGATAGAATGCGACCAGGTGATACATGCAACAAAGAGAACAGAATAGTCCGCAGAAACAATGACAACCCTCATCTCAGAAATTCAGATAGAATGCGACCAGGTGATAATAGCAACAAAGATGAGGAGAATATACAGTCCGCAGGTAAATAATGACAACTCCTCATCTCAGAAATTCAGACAGAATGCGACCAGGTGATAAATAGTAACAAAGATGAGGAGAATATACAGTCCGCAGGTAAATAATGACAACGCCTCATCAAAGAAATTCAGACAGAATGCGACCAGGTGATAATAGCAACAAAGATGAGGAGAATATACAGTCCGCAGGTAAATAATGACAACGCTCATCTCAGAAATTCAGACAGAATGCGACCAGGTGATAATATAGCAACAAAGATGAGGAAGAATATACAGTCCGCAGGTAAATAATGACAACCATCATCACAGAAATTCAAGATGAAAACATTCCGCATAAAATAATGAACGCCTCTAATCTCAGAAATTCAGGATAGAATGCGACCAGCTGATAAGCAACAAAGATGAGGAGAATATACAGTCCGCAGGTAAATAATGACAACGCCTCATCTCAGAAATTCAGATAGAATGCGACCAGGTGATAATAGCAACAAAGATGAGGAGAATATACAGTCCGCAGGTAAATAATGACAACTCCTCATCTCAGAATTCAGACAGAATGCACCAGGTGATGATAGCAAACAAAGATGAGGAGAACATACAGTCCACAGGAAATAATGACAACTCCTCATCTCAGAAATTCAGACAGAATGCGACCAGGTGATAATAGCAACAAAGATGAGAAGAATATACAGTCCGCAGGTAAATAATGACAACCTCATCACAGAAAATTCAGATAGAATGAGCCAGGTGATACAGCAACAAAATGGGAATATACGGTCCACAGGTAAATAAATGACCACCTCATCTCAGAAATTCAGATAAATGCGACCAGGTGATAATAGCAACAAAGATGAGAGAATATACAGTCCACAGGTAACAATGACAACTCCTCATCTCAGAAATTCAGGTCAGAATGCGATCAGGTGATAATAGCAACAAAGATGGGAGAATATACAGTCCGCAGGTAAATAATGACAACTCCTCATCTCAGAAATTCAGATAGAATGCGACCAGGTGATAATAGCAACAAAGATGAGGAAATATACAGTCCGTAGGTAACAATGACAACGCTTCATCTCAGAAATTCAGTCAGAATGCGATCAGGTGATGATAGCAACAAAGATGAGGAGAATACAGTCCGCAGATAATAATGACAACGCCTCATCTCAGAAATTCAGACAGAATGCGACCAGGAAATAACAAGAAGAATATACAAAGATGAGAAGAATATACAGTCCGCAGGTAAATAATGACAACGCCTCATCACAGAAATTCAGACAGAATGCGACCAGGTGATAATAATAGCAACAAAGATGAGGAGAATATCCGCAGGTAAATAATGACAGAAATTCCGACCAGGTGATAATAGCAACAAAGGAGGAGAATATAAATAAATAATGACAACGCATCTCATCAGGTGATACAGCAGAAAATATACAGTCCGCCGGTAACAATGACAGAAGAATGACCAGGTGATAATAGCAACAAAGATGAGGAGAATATACAGTCCGCAGGTAAATAATGACAACCCTCATCTCAGAAATTCAGATAGAATACCGACCAAAAGGATAGCCAGCAACAAAGATGAGAGAATATACAGTCCACAGGTAAATAATGACAAAGCCTCATCAAAGAAAATCAGAGCAGAATGCGATCAGGTGATAATAGCAACAAAGATGAGGAGAATATACAGTCCGCAGGTAAAATAATGACAACGCCTCATCACAGAAAATTCAGACAGAATGCGACCAGGTGATACAGCAACAAGATGGGAGAATACAGTCACCAGGTAAAATAATGACACCTCCATCTCAGAAATTCAGACAAGAATGCGACCAGGTGATAATACAAAGCAACAAAGATGAGGAGAATATACAGTCCGCAGGTAAAATAATGTCAACGCCTCATCTCAGAAATTCAGACAGAATGCGACCAGTGATAATAGCAACAAAGATGAGGAGAACATACAGTCCAGGTAAATAATGGCAACCTCATCTCAGAAATTCAGACCAAGATGACCAGGTGATAATAAAGCAACAAAGATGAGGAGAATATACAGTCCGCAGGTAAATAATGACAAAGCCTCATCTCAGAAATTCAGGCAGAATGCGACAAGGTGATAATAGCAACAAAGATGAGGAGAATATACAGTACAGGTAAATAATGACAACGCTTCATCACAGAAATTCAGACAGAATGCGATCACAGGGTGATAATAGCAACAAAGATGAGGAGAAATATAATTGCAGGTAAATAATGACAACGCTACTCATCACAGAAATTCAGACAGAATGCGACCAAGTGATAATAGCAACAAAGATGTGGAGAATATACAGTCCACCGGGTAATAATGTCAACGCCTCATCTCAGAAATTCAGACAGAATGCGACCAGGATACAGTAACAAAGATGAGGAGAATATACAGTCTGCAGGTAAATAATGACAACGCCCTCATCTCAGAAATTCAGACAGAGAATGCGACCAGGTGATAATAGCAACAAAGATGAGGGGAATATACAGTCCGCAGGTAACAATGACAACTCCTCATCACAGAAATTCAGACAGAATGCGACCAGGTGATAATAGCAACAAAGATGAGGAGAATCGTCCGCAGGTAAAATGACAACTCATCTCAGAAATTCAGAGAATAATAGCAACAAAGATGAGGAGAATATACAGTCCGCAGGTAAATAATGACAACGCCTCATCACAGAAATTCAGACAGAATGCGACCAGGTGATAATAGCAACAAAGATGAGAAGAATATACAGTCCGCAGGTAAATAATGACAACGCTCATCACAGAAATTCAGACAGAATGCGACCAGGTGATAATAGCAACAAAGATGAGGAGAATATACAGTCCGCAATAATGACAACGTTTCCTCAGGTAAAGAATGCGACCAGGTGATAATAGCAACAAAGATGAGGAGAATATACAGAAATTCAGACAGAATGCGACCAGGTGATAATAGCAACAAAGATGAGGAGAATATACAGTCCGCAGGTAAATAATGACAACGCTGCATCACAGAAATTCAGACAGAATGCGACCAGGTGATAATAGCAACAAAGATGAGGAGAATATACAGTCTGCAGATAAATAATGACAACGCTCATCTCAGAAATTCAGATAGAATGCACCAGGCAGATAATAGCAAACAAGATGGTAAAGAATATATGTCTGCAGTAAATAATGACAACCTCATCAACAGAAATTCAGATAGAATGCACCAGTGATAATAGCAAAATAAAGATGAGGAGAATATACAGTCTGCACAAAATAAAACAGATAACCTCATCTCAGAAATTCAGAGCAGAATGCGAAAGGATATTAAACAAAGATGAGGAGAATATACAGTCTGCAGGTAAATAATGACACCTCATCTCAGAAAATTCAGATGAATGCGACCAGGTGATAATAGTAAATAAAAAGATGAGGAGAATATAAGAAGTCCTGCCGGTGTAAGC
The DNA here is from genome assembly GCA_903632075.3 of Acanthosepion pharaonis. Lineage (NCBI taxonomy): Eukaryota > Metazoa > Mollusca > Cephalopoda > Sepiida > Sepiidae > Acanthosepion > Acanthosepion pharaonis. Next base: position 281,384 of record CAHIKZ030000906.1, on the reverse strand, counting down.
CAATGATGTAATGCCTCATTCTCGGGAATTCAGACAGAATGCGACTAGGTGATGATAGCAACAAAGGAGAGGAGAATATACAGTCTGCAGAGAATAATACAATGCCTCATTCTAAATGGGGATGCAATGCGACTAGTGATACAGCAACAAAGATGAAGAATACAGTCTGCAGGTAAATAATGACAACTCTCAATACAGAAATTCAGATAGAATGCACTCAGTTGATAATAGCAACAGATGAGGAGAATATACAGTCTGCAGGTAATACGACCACTCCATCTCAGAAATTCAGATAGAATGCGACCAGGTGATAATAGCAACAAAGATGAGGAGAATATACAGTCCACAGGTAAATAATGACAACGCCTCATCTCAAAGAAATTCAGACAGAATGCGACCAGGTGATAATAGCAAACAAAAGATGAGGAGAATATACAGTCCGCAGGTAAATAATGACAACGCCTCTGTCTCAGAAATTCAGACAGAATGCGACCAGGTGATAATAGCAACAAAGATGAGGAACAATGAAACCTATACAGTCCAATGGGTAAATAATGACAACTCATCTCAGAAATTCAGACAGAATGCGACCAGGTGATAATAGCAAATAAAGATGAGGAGAATATACAGTCCATGGTAAATAATGACAACGCTCATCACAGAAAATTCCAGAAATTGTGACAGAATGCGACCAGGTGATAATAGCAACAAAGATGAGGAGAATATAGTCCGCCGGTAGGTAAATAATCAGACAACACCAGTCATCACAGAAAATTCAGACAGAATGACAACGACCAGGATGATAATAGCAACAAAGATGAGGAGAATACAGTCCGCAGGTAAATAATGACAACCTCTCATCACAGAAATTCAGAAAATGCGACAGATAAGAAGCAACAAAAGATGAGGAATATACAGTCCAAATAATGACAACACTCATCTCAGAAATTGAGACAAATGCAAAGGGTGATATTACAAACAAGATGAGGAGAATATACAGTCCGCAGGTAACAATGATAATCATCTCAAAATTCAACAGGGCGACCGGTGATAATAGCAAACAAAGATGAGGAGAATATACAGTCACCAGGTAAAATGACAACGCCTCATCACCAGAAATTCAGACGAGAATGCGACCAGGTGATAATAGCAACAAAGATGAGGAGAATATACAGTCCGCATGATAAATAATGACAAGCCTCATCTCAGAAATTCAGACAGAATGCGACCAGGTGATAATAGCAACAAAAGATGAGGAGAATATACAGTCCGCAGGTAAATAATGACAACTCCTCATCACAGAAATTCAGACAAGAAGATGCGACCAGTTGATAATAGCAAGATAAAGGAGAATATACAGTCCTGCAGGTAAATAATGACCAATCTCAGAAATTCAGATAGAATGCGACCAATTGATAATAGCAACAAAGATGAGGAGAATATACAGTCCACAGGTAAATAATACAACACTCATCTCAGTCAGAATTCGACAGAATCGGAAATAGCGAAATCAGGTGATAATGACAACTCAACAAAGATGAGGTGATGAATATACAGTCCATGCAGGTAAATAATGACAACGCCTGAGGAGAATATACATCACAGAAATTCAGACAGAATGCGACCAGGTGATAATAGTAACAAAGATGAGGAGAATATACAGTCCGCAGGTAATAATGACAACGCCTCATCTCAGAAATTCAGACAGAATGCGACCAGCGGTGATACAGCAACAAAGATGAGGAGAATATGCAGTCCGCAGGTAAATAAACTGATCAACCCAGGTGATAATAGCAACAAAGAAATTCAGACAGAATGCGACCAGGTGATAATAGCAACAAAGATGAGGAGAATATACAGTCCGCAGTAACAATGTAACAGAAATTCAGACAGAATGCGACCAGTGATAATAGCAACAAAGATGAGAAGAATATACAGTCCGCAGGTCAACCTCATCACAGAAATTCAGACAGAAATGCGACAGTCAGTAAATAATACAACGCCTCATCTCAGATAATAGAATGCAACAAAGATGAGGAGAATATACAGTCCGCAGGTAAATAATGACAATCTCAGAAATTCATCAAAGATGAGGAAATAAAGAAATTCAGACAGAATGCGACCAGTCCGCCGGTAAGAAAACGCCTCATCTCAGTGATAATATAGCAACAAAGATGAGGAGAATATACAGTCCGCAGGTAAATAATGACAACGCCTCATCTCAGAAATTCAGATAGAATGCGACCAGGTGATAATAGCAACAAAGATGAGAAGAATATACAGTCCGCAGGTAAATAATGACAACGCCTGACAGAATGCGACCAGGTGATAATAGCAACAAAGATGAGGAGAATATACAGGATGAGGAGAATATACAGACAACTCCAGGTGATACAGCAACAAAGGCTGAGGAGAATATACAGTGACAACAGACAGAATGCCTCATAATCAACTCAGAAATTCAGACAGAATGCGACCAGGTGATAAAAAATAGCAACAAAGATGAGGAGAATATACAGTCCGCAGGTAAATAATGACAACGTTTCATCACAGAAATTCAGATAGAATGCGACCAGGTGATAATAGGCAACAAAGATGAGGAGAATATACAGTCCGCAGGTAAATAATGACCACTCCCTACCCCAGAAATTCAGATAGAATGCGAAATAATAGACAAAGATGAGAAGAATATACGCCGCAGGTCATCACAGAAATTCAGACAGAATGCGACCAGGTGATAATAGCAACAAAGATGAGGAGAATATACAGTCCGCAGGTAAATAATGAAACTAGATAGAATGCGATTCTCATCACAGAAATTCAGACAGAATGCGACCAAGTGATAATAGCAACAAAAGATGAGGAGAATATACAGTCCGCAGGTAAATCTCAATGACAGAATGCGACCAGGTCATCAGAAAATCATCAGACAGACAGAATGCGACCAGTGATAATAGTCCGCAACAAAGATGAGGAGAATATACAGTCCGCAGGTAAATAATGACCACCTCAACGATAGAATGCGACCAGGTCATCAACAAAGATGAGGAAATTCAGACAGAATGACAACGACCAGTCAGAATGATCAATAAAAGATGAGGATAACGTCCGCAGGTAAATAATGACAACTCCTCATCACAGAAATTCAGACAGAATGCGACCAGGTGATAATAGCAACAAAGATGAGGAGAATATACAGTCCGCAGGTAAATAATGACAACCAACAAAGATCATCCGCATGAAATTCAGACAGAATGCGACCAGGTGATAATAGCAACAAAGATGAGGAGAATATACAGTCCGCAGGTAAATAATGACAACCTCATCACAGAAATTCAGACAGAAATGCGACCAGGTGATAATACAGAGCAACAAAGATGAGGAGAATATACAGTCCGCAGGTAATAATGACAACGCCTCATCTCAGAAATTCAGACAGAATGCGACCAGGTGATAATAGCAACAAAGATGAGGAGAATATACAGTCCGCAGGTAAATAATGACAACGCCTCATCTCAGAAATTCAGACAGAATGCGACCAGGTGATAATAAAAGCAACAGAAGATATAGAGGTAACAATGAAACGCCTATACAGAAATCCGACCAGGTGATAATAATGAGGGAACAGTCCGCATGTAAATAATGGTCCTCATCTCAGAAATTCAGACAGAATGCGACCAGGTGATAATAGCAACAAAGATGTCCGCAGGTAACAATGACAACGCTTATACAGTCAGACAGAATGCGACCAGGTGAAAATAGATGAGGAACAGTCCTCATCACAACGCCTCATCTCAGAAATTCAGACAGAATGCGACCAGGTGATATAATAGCAACAAAGATGAGGAGAATATACAGTCCGCAGAAAAAATGACAACCTCATCACAGAAATTCAGACAGAATGCGACCAGTTGATAAATAGCAACAAAGATGAGGAGAATATACAGTCCGCTGGTAAATAATGACAACGCAGAAATCAGATAGAATGCGACCAGGTGATAATAGCAACAAAGAAGGAGAATATACAGACAGAATGACAACGATCAAAGAAATTCAGGTGATAATAGCAACAAAGATGAGGAGAATATACAGTCCGGCCGGGTAAATAATGACAACTCCTCATCTCAGAAATTCAGACAGAATACAACCAGGTGATAATAGCAACAAAGATGAGGGGAATATCCGCATAAATAATGACAACCCTCATCACAGAAATCCAGAATGACCAGGATAAATAATATACAGTCCGCAGGTAAATAATGACCTCATCACAGAAATTCAGACAGAATGCGACCTGGTGATAATAGCAACAAAGATGAGGAGAATATACAGTCCGCAGGTAATAATGACAACCTCATCCCCAGAAATCAGATAGAATGCGACCAGGTAAATAGCAACAAAGATGAGGAGAATAACCCGCAGGTAAATAATGACAACTCCTCATCTCAGAAATTCAGAAATGCGACCTTCAGGTGATAATAGCAACAAAGATGAGGAATATATGAAAATAATGACAGTCCTCATCTCAGAAATCTGCAGAATGCGACCAGGTGATAATAGCCAAAGATGAGAAGAATTAGTCCGCAGGTAAATAATGACACAACTCTCATCACAGACAGAATGCGACCAGTTGATAATAGGCAAAGATGAGGAGAATGAGGAGAATATAAATTCAGATAGAATGCGACCAGGTGATAATAAACAAAGATGACAGAATATACAGTCCACAGGGTAACAATGACAACGCTTCATAAAGAAATTCAGTCAGAATGCGATCAGGTGATAATAGCAACAGATGAGGAGATATACAGTCCGCAGGTAAATAATGACAACGCTTCATCTCAGAAATTCAGACAGAATGCGACCAGGATAATAGCAACAAATGTGGAGAATATACAGTCCGCAGGTAAATAATGACAACGCCTCATCTCAGAAATTCAGACAGAGAAGTGATAATAGCAACAAAGATGAGGAGAACATACAGTCAGGTAAATAATAACAACGCCTCATCACAGGAAATTCAGACAGAATGCGGCCAGGTGATAATAGCAACAAAGATGAGGAGAATATACAGTCCGCATAACAATGGCAACCCTAAAAATTCAGATAGAATGCGACCAGTGATAATAGCAACAAAGATGATCAGTCCGCAGGTAAACAAAGCCTCATCACAGAAATTCGCAGACCGCGAACGTGATAATAGCAACAAAGATGAGAGAAGAGAATATAGTCCGCAGGTAAATAATGACGCCTCATCACAGAAATTCAGACAGAATGCGACCAGGTGATAATAGCAACAAAGATGAGGAGAATACAGTCCGGAAATAATGACAACGCCTCATCAAATCAGACAGAATGTGACCAAGATACAGCAATGCATGAGGAGAATATACAGTCCGCAGGAAATAATGTCAACGCCTCACTTCAGAAATTCAGACAGAATGGACCAGGAGAACACAACAAAGATGAGGAGAATATACAGTCCGCAGGTAAACAATGACAACGCCTCATCTCATCTGTAGACAGAAACCAGGTGATAATAGCAACAAAAGATGGGGAAATATACAGCGGTAATGTAAGTAGCCAACGCCTCATCACAGAAATTGAGACAGAATGCGACTAGGTGATAATAAAGATGAGGAGAATATACAGTCCGCAGGTAAAATAATGACAACGAAATTCAGACAGAATGCGACCAGGTGATAATAGCAACAAAGATGAGGAGGAATACAGTCCGCAGAAATTCAACGATCACAGAAATGATAGAAGCGACCAGGTGATAATAGCAACAAAGATGAGAGAATATACAGTCCGCAGGTAAATAATCTCAGACAAGACAGCCTCATCTGAGGAGAATATACAGTCCGCAAAATTCAACGCCTCATCACAGAATGAATGCGACCAGGTGATAATAGCAACAAAAGATGAGGAGAATATACAGTCCGCAGGTAAATAATGACAACGCTCATCATAGAAATTCCAGACAGAATGCGACCAGGTGATAATAGGCAACAAATGAGATAACAGGGGGAATATACAACGCCCATCTCAGAAATTAAATAATGACAACAGTCCTCATCTCAGAAATTCAGACAGAATGCGACCAGGTGATAATACAAAAAACAAAGATGAGGAGAATGATAAATAATGCAACAAAGAAATGGGCAGGTAAATAATGACAAGCCCTATCACAGAAATTCAGACAGAATGCGGCCAGATGATAATAAAGCAACAAAGATGAGGAGAATATACAGTCCGCATGTAAATAATGACAACGCCTCATCACAGAAATTCAGACAGAATGCGACCAGTGATAATAGCAACAAAGATGAGGGGAATATACAGTCCGTATGTAAATAATGACAACGCCTCATCACAGAAATTCAGGACAGAATGCGACCAGGGTGGATAATAGCAACAAAGATGAGGAGAATATACAGTCCGGTATGTAAATAATGACAAATGCCCTCATCACAGAAATTCAGGACAGAATGCGGACCAGGTGATAATAGCAACAAAGATGAGGAGAATATATGTCCGGTAAATAGTCGATAAACGCCTATCACAGAAATTCAGACAGAATGCGACCAGGTGATAATAGGCAAATAAAGATGAGAAGAATATACAGTCCGCAGGTAAATAATGAAATAATCACAGAAATTCAGATAGAAATGCGACCAGGTGATAATAGCAACAAAGATGAGGAGAATTACAGTCCGACAATGAATGCTCATCTCAGAAATCTAGATAGAATGACCAGGTGATAATAGCAAATAAAGATGAGGAGAATATACAGTCCGCATGTAAATAATGACAACGCCTCATTACAGAAATTCAGACAGAATGCGACCAGGTGATAATAGCAACAAAGATGAGGAGAATATACAGTCCGCAGGTAAATAATGACAACGTTCATCTCAGAAATTCAGACAGAATGCGACCAGGTGATAATAGCAAACAAAGATGAGGAGAATATACAGTCCGCCGGTATGACAACGCCTCATCTCAGAAATCTGGAATATGATAGCAAACAAAAGATGAGGAGAATATACAGTAATAGTCAATGGCAACGCCTCATCTCAGAAATTCAGAATGCGACCAGGTGAAGCAACAAAGATGAGAAGAATATACAGACCGCAGGTGATGACAACTATCACAGAAATTCAATAGAATGCGACCAGGAGATGAGGATATACAGTCCGTATGTAAATAATGACAACTCCCTCATCTCAGAAATTCAGACAGAATGCGACCAGGTGATAATAGCAACAAAGATGAGGAGAATATACAGTCCGCAGGTAAATAATGACAACGCCTCATCACAGAAAAATCAGACAGAATGCGACCAGGTGATAATAGCAACAAAAAGGAGAATGAGGAGAAATATACAGTCCGACAGAATGCGAAATAATGACAACAGTCTGCAGATAACAATGACAACGCCTCATTCAGAAATTCAGACAGAATGCGACCAGGTGATAATAGCAACAAAGATGAGAAGAATATACAGTCCGTATGTAAATAATGACAACGCTCATCACAGAAATTCAGACAGAATGCGACCAGTTGATAATAGCAAAAAAAAGAATATAGGAGAATAATGACCAGTCCGCAGGTGATAATAATGAGAGAATACAGTCCAACTCAAAGAAATTCAGTCAGAATGCGATCAGGTGATAATAGCAACAAAAGATGAATATACAGTCCGCCGGTAAATGATAACCTCATCTCAGAATAGACAGACCAGGTGATAATAGCAAATAAAGATGAGAAGAAATATACAAACTGAGGAAACCCTCATCACAGTCCAAAGCAGGAGAATAACAGTCCGCACGTAAATAATGACAACGCTCATCTCAGAAATTCAGATAGAATGCGACCAGGATAATAGGCAACAAAGACAGTCCAGGTAAATAATACAACGCCTCATCTCAAAAAATAGATGACCAGGATAATAAAGCAACAAAGATGAGGAGAATATACAGTCCGCAGGTAAATAATTACAACCCTCATCTCAGAAATTCAGACAGAATGCGACCAGGTGATAATAGCAACAAAGATGATCTCAGGAGAATATACAGTCCGGAGAATATACAGTCTGTAAATAATGACAACGCCTCATCTCAGAAATTCAGACAGAATGCGACCAGGTGATAATAGCACAAAGATGAGGAGAATACAGTCCGCAGGTAAATAATGACAACTCCTCATCACATCACAGAAATGATAATAGCAACAAAGATGAGGAGAATATACAGATGTAAATAATGACAACTCCATCTCAGAAATGATAGAATGCGACCAGGTGGATACGCAACAAAGATGAGGAGAAACAATATACCAGAAATCCGAATGCGACCAGGTGATAATAAATAAGATGAGAGAATATACGCCGCATGGTAAATAATGACAACGCCTCATCTCAGAAATTCAGACAGAATGCGACCAGGTGATAATAGCAACAAAGATGAGGGGAAATATACAGTCCGCAGATAAATAAATGACAACGCCTCATCTCAGAAATTCAGACAGAATGCGACCAGGTGATAATAGCAACAAAGATGAGGAGAATATACAGTCCGCATGTAAAATAATGACAACGCCTCAGAATTTTACGAGTTGATAATAGCAACAAAGATGAGGAGAATATAATCCGTCCGCAGGTAAAATAATGACCACTCCTCATCTCAGAAATTCAGACGAATGCGACCAGGTGATAATAGCAACAAAGATGAGGAAATATACAGTCCGCAGGTAAATAATGACAACGCTTCATCTCAGAAATTCAGATGGGAAATGCGACCAGGTGATACTAGCAACAAAGATGAGGAGAATATACAGTCCGCAGGTAAATAATGACAACTCCTCATCACCCAAAATTCCAAGATGAATGCGACCAGGTGATAATAGCAAGATGAGGAAAGATGAGAGAATATACAGTCCGCATGTAAATAATGACAACCCTCATCACAGAAATTCAGACAGAATGTGATAATAACCCAACAAAAGACCAGGTGATATCTATAGCAACAAAGATGAGGAGAATATACAGTCCGCAGATAAATAATGACAACGCCTCATCTCAGAAATTCAGACAGAATGCGACCAGGTGATAATAGCAACAAAGATGAGGGAATATACAGTCCGCAGGTAAATAATGGCAACAGTCCTCATCTCATCTCAAATTCAGATAGAATGCGACCAGGTGATAATAGCAACAAAGATGAGGAGAATATATCAAAGTCCGCAGGTGATAATAGCAACAAATGAGGAACAATGACAACGCCTCATCTCAGAAATTCAGATAGAATGCGACCAGGTGATAATAGCAACAAAGATGAGGAGAATATACAGTCCGCATGTAAATAATGACAACTCCTCATCTCAGAAATTCAGACAGAATGCGACCAGGTGATAATAGCAACAAAGATGAAGAATATACAGTCCGCAGGTAAACAATGACAACTCCTCATCACAGAAATTCAGACAGAATGCGACCAGTGATAATAGCAACAAAGATGAGGAGAATATACAGTCCGAAATTCAGGTAAATAATGACAACAAAGCCTCATCCATCAGAAATTCAGACAGAATGCGACCAGGTGATAATAGCAACAAAGATGAGGAGAATATACAGTCCGCAGATAAATAAATGACAACGCCGCAGGTCATCTCAGAAATTCAGACAGAATGCGACCAGGTGATAATAGCAAAGCAAAGATGAGAAGAATATATACAGTCCGCAGGTAAATAATGACCACTCTCATCTCAAAATTCAGATAGAATGCGACCAGGTGATAATAGCAGAAAGATGAGACAGAATGCGACCAGGAAAATAATAACCTCTTCATCAACAGAATGCGATCAGGTGAGAATAAAGATGAGGAGAGAATAGCCCCGCAGGTAAATAATGACAACGCCTCATCTCAGAAATTCAGACAGAATGCGACCAGGGTGATAATAGCAACAAAGATGTGGAGAATATACAGTCCGCAGGTAAATAATAACAACGCCTCATCTCAGAAATTCAGACAGAATGTGACCAGGTGATAATAGCAAACAAAAGATGAGGAGAATATACAGTCCGCAGGTAAATACGCAACGCCTCATCTCAGAAATTCAGATAGAATGCGACCAGGTGATAATAGCAACAAAGATGAGGAGAATATATATCCGGCAGGCAAATAATGACAACTCCTCATCACAGAAATTCAGGCAGAATGCGACCGTGATAATAAACAAAGATGAGGAGAATATATGTCCGCAGGTAATAATGACAACGCTCATCTCAGAAATTCAGACAGAATGACCAGGTGATAACAGCAACAAGATGAGGAGAATATACAGTCCATAGGTAAATAATGACAACGCCTACCACAGAAATTAAAGAATGCGATCAAGTGATAATAATAGCAAATAAAGATGAGGAGAATGATACAGTCCGCAGGTAAATAATGACAACGCCGCATCTCAGAAATTCAGACAGAATGCGACCAGGATAATAGCAACAAAGATGAGGAGAATATACAGTCCGCAGGTAAATAATGACAACGCTTCATCTCAGAAATTCAGACAGAAATGCGACCAGGTGATAATAGCAAATAAAGATGAGGGGAATATACAGTCCGCAGGTAAATAATGACAACTCCTCATCACAGAAATTCAGACAGAATGCGACCAGGTGATAATAGTAAACAAAGATGAGGAGAATATACAGTCCGCAGGTAAAAATAAATAATGAATGCACCAAGTGATAATAACAACAAGATTGAGGAGAATATATACAGTCAAATATTGACAACGCCTCATCTCAGAAATTCAGACAGAATGCGACCAGGTGATATTAGCAACAAAGATGAGGAGAATATACAGTCCGCAATTAAAATAATTACAACGCCTCAGACAGGAATCACAGAAATATACAGTCCACAGGTAAAAAATATGTGACAACGCCTCATCTCAAATTCAGACAAGATAGATGATATGCAACAAAAGATGAGGAGAATATACAGTCCGCAGGTAAATAATGACAACGCCTCATCTCAGAAATTCAGACAGAATGCGACCAGGTGATAATAACAGTAACAAAGATGAGGAGAATATACAGTCCCCTAAGGTAAATAATGACAACCTCATCATCACATAAATTCAGACAGAATGCAGACCAGGTGAATAATAGCATCTCAGAAATACAAAGATAAGGAGAATAAACAGTCCGTCAGGTAAAATAATGACAACGTATCATCTCAGAAATTCAGACAGAATGCGACCAGGTGATAATAGCAACAAAGATGAGGAGAATATACAGTCCGCATGTAAATAATGACAACGAAATCAACAGAATCATCTCAGAAATTCAGACAGAATGCGACCCAGGTGATGATAGCAACAAAGATGAGGAGAATATACAGTCCGCAGGTAAACAATGACAACGCCTCATCTTTCAGAAATTCAGACAGAATGCGACCAGGTGATAATAGCAACAAAGATGAGGAGAATATACAGTCCATAGGTAAATAATGACAACGCCTCATCACAGAAATACAGACAGAGAATGCGACCAGGTGGGATAATAGCAACAAAGATGAGGAGAATATACAGTCCGCAGGTAAAAATAATGACAACGCCACTCATCACAGATAGAATGCGACCAGGTGATAATAGCAACAAAAGATGAGGAGAATGTCCAAGGTAAATAATTACAACAAAAGAAATTCAGATAATATATAGCAATAAAGATGAGGAGAATATACAGTCCGCAGGTAAAAAATAATGACAACCCTCATCTTGGAAATTCAGACAGAATGCGACCAGGTGATAATAGGCAACAAAGATGAGGAGAATATACAGTCCGCAGGAATGCGAACCAGGTGATAATGCAAATAAAGATGAGGAGAATATACAGTCCTGGTAAATAATGACATCATCTCAGAAATTCGGACAGAATGCGACCAGGTGATAATAGCAACAAAGATGGGGAAACAAAGATGAGGGAAATATACAGTCCGCAGGTAAAATAATGACAACCTCATCACAGAAATTGAGACAGAATGCGACCAGGGGTGATAAGAAAGGCAAAACAAAGATGAGGAGAATATATACAGTCCGCAGGTAAAATAATGACAACTCCTCATCTCAAAATACAGACAGAATGCGACCAGGTGATAATAACAACAAAGAAAGATGAGGAGAATATCATCAGTCCGCAGGTAAATAATTGGGGAACGCCTTAAATAATGACATCTCAGAAAATTCAGACAGAATGCGACCGAAGTGATAATAGCAAACAAAGATGAGGAGAATATACAGTCCGCAGGTAAATAATGACAACGCCTCATCACAGAAATTCAGACAGAATGCGACCAGGTGATAATAGCAACAAAGATGAGGAGAATATACAGTCCGCAGGTAAATAATGACAACGCCTTCATCTCAGAAATTCAGACAGAATGCGACCAGGTGATAATAGCAACAAAGATGAGGAGAATATACAGTCCGTAGGTAAATAATGACAACGCCTCATCTCAGAAATTCAGACAGAATGCGACCAGGTGATAATAGCAACAAAGATGAGGAGAATATACAGTCCGCAGGTAAATAATGACAACGCCTCATCTCAGAAATTCAGACAGAATGCGACCAGGTGATAATAGTAACAAAGATGAGAGAATATACAGTCCGCAGGTAAATAATGACAACATCCTCATCTCAGAAATTCAGACAGAATGCGACCAGGTGATAATAGCAACAAAGATGAGGAGAATATACAGTCCGCAGGTAAATAATGACAACGCCTCATCTCAGAAATTCAGACAGAATGCGACCAGGTGATAATAGCAACAAAGATGAGGAGAATATACAGTCCACAGGTAAATAATGACAACGCTCATCCAGAAATTCAACAGAATGCGACCAGGTGATAATAACAACAAAGATGAGGAGGAGAATATACAGTCCGCAGGTAAATAATGACAACGCCCTCATCACAAAATTCAGACAGAATGCGACCAGGTGATAATAGCAACAAAGATGAGGAGAATATACAGTCCGCAGGTAAATAATGACAACGCCTCATCACAGAAATTTCAGACAGAATGCGACCAGGTGATAATAGCAACAAAGATGAGGAGAATATACAGTCCGCAGCAGTAAAATAATGACAACGCCTCATCACAGAAATTCAGACAATGAATGCGACCATTGATAATAGCAACAAAGATGAGGAGAATATACAGTCCGCATCTCAGAAATTCAGATGACAACGCCTCATCCGCAAAATTGACAGACAGAATGCGACCAGGTGATAATAGCAACAAAGATGAGGAGAATATACAGTCCGCAGGTAAAAAATAATGACAACGCCTCATCACAGAAATTCAGACAGAATGCGACCAGGTGATAATAGTAACAAAGATGAGGAGAATATACAGTCCGCAGGTAAATAATGACAACTCCTCATCTCAGAAATTCAGACAGAATGCGACCAGGATAATAGCAACAAAGATGAGGAGAATATACAGTCCCGCAGGTAAAAATAATGACAACGCCTCATCTCAGAAATTCAGACAGAATGCGACCAGGTGATAATAACAACAAGGATGAGGAGAATATACAGTCGACCAGGTGATAGCAGGTAAAAATAATGACAACATCCTCATCACAGAAATTCAGACAGAATGCGACCAGGTGATAATAGCAACAAAGATGAGGAGAATATACAGTCCGCAGGTAAATAATGACAACGCCTCATCACAGAAATTCAGATAGAATGCGACCAGGTGATAATAGCAACAAAAGATGAATATCAGACCCGCAGGTAAATAATGACAACTCCTCATCACAGAAATTCAGATAAATAGACAGGTGATAATAGCAACAAGATGAGGAGAATATACAGTCCGCATGTAAAAAATCTCAGAAATTCAGATGAAATGCGACCAGGTCATCAGTCACCAGAAATTCAACCCTTCATCAGAAATTCAGACAGACCAGGTGATAATAGCAAACAAAAGATGAGGAGAATATACAGTCCGCCGGTAAATAATGACAACGATCCTCAGAAATTCAGACAGAATGCGACCAGGTGATGATAACAACAAGAAAGTAAATATCAGACATGAGAATGACAACGATCCAAATTCAGATAGAATGATAATAGCAACAAAAGATGAGGAGAATATACAGTCCGCAGGTAAATAATGACAACTCCCTCATCTACAGAAATTCAGACAGAATGCGACCAGGTGATAATAGCAACAAAGATGAGGAGAATATACAGTCCGCAGGTAAATAATGACAACTCCTCATCTCAGAAATTCAGATAGAGAATGCGACCAGGTGATAATAGCAACAAAGATGAGGAGAATATACAGTCCGCAGGTAAATAATGACAACTCCTCATCTCAGAAATTCAGACAGAATGCGACCAGGTGATAATAGCAACAAAGATGAGGAGAATATACAGTCCGCAGGTAAATAATGACAACGCCTCATCACAGAAATTCAGACAGAATGCGACCAGGTGATAATAGCAACAAAGATGAGGAGAATATACAGTCCGCAGGTAAAATAATGACAACGCCTCATCACAGAAATTCAGACAGAATGCGACCAGGTGATAATAGCAACAAAGATGAGGAGAATATACAGTCCGCAGGTAAATAATGTCAACCTCATCACAGAAATTCAGACAGAATGCGACCAGGTGATAATAGCAAATAAAGATGAGGAGAATATACAGTCCGCAGGTAAATAATGACAACGACAGAATGCGACTCATCTCAGAAATTCATCTCAGACAGAATGCGACCAGGTGATAATAGCAACAAAAGATGAGGAGAATATACAGTCCGCAGGTAAATAATGACAACTCCTCATCTCAGAAATTCAGACAGAATGCGACCAGGTGATAATAGCAAAAGAAAGATGAGGTCCGCCAGAAATAATTACAACGCCTCATCTCAGAAATTCAGACAGAATGCGACCAAGTGATGATGAACAAGATGAGGAGAATATACAGTCCTCAACGCCTCATCTCAGAAATTCAGACAGAATGCGACCAGGTGATAATAGCAACAAAGATGAGGAGAATATACAGTCCGCAGGTAAATAATGACAACTCCTCATCACAGAAATTCAGACAGAATGCGACCAGGTGATAATAGCAAAGAAAGAATATACAGTCCACAGGTAAATAATGACAACGCCTCATCAGAAATTCAGACAGAATGCGACCAGGTGATAATAGCAACAAAAGATGAGGAGAATATACAGTCCGCAGGTAAATAATGACAACGCCTCATCTCAGAAATTCAGACAGAATGCGACCAGGTGATAATAGCAACAAAAGATGAGGAGAATATACAGTCCGCAGGTAAATAATGACAACGCCTCATCTCAGAAATTCAGAAATTCAGACAGAATGCGACCAGGTGATAATAGCAACAAAGATGAGGAGAATATACAGTCCGCAGGTAAATAATGACAACGCCTCATCTCAGAAATTCAGACAGAATGCGACCAGGTGATAATAGCAACAAAGATGAGGAGAATATACAGTCCGGTAAATAATGACAACATACTCATCTCAGAAATTCAGACAGAAATAATGACAACAAGATGAGGAGAATATACAGTCCACCAGGTAAATAATGACAACGTCATCAGAAATTCAGACAGAATGCGACCAGGTGATAATAGCAACAAAAGATGAGGAGAATATACAGTCCGCAGGTAAATAATGACAACAGCCTCATCACAGAAATTCAGACAGAATGCGACCACTAGGTGATAATAGCAACAAAGATGAGGAGAATATACAGTCCGCAGGTAAATAATGACAACGCCTCATCTCAGAAATTCAGACAGAATGCGACCAGGTGATAATAGCAACAAAGATGAGGAGAATATACAGTCCGCATGTAAATAATGACAACGCCTCATCTCAGAAATTCAGACAGAATGCGACCAGGTGATAATAGCAACAAAGATGAGGAGAATATACAGTCCGCAGGTAAATAATGACAAAACCTCATCTCAGAAATTCAGACAGAATGCGACCAGGTGATAATAGCAACAAAGATGAGGAGAATATACAGTCCGCAGGTAAATAATGACAACGCCTCATCACAGAAATTCAGACAGAATGCGACCAGGTGATAATAGCAACAAAGATGAGGAGAATATACAGTCCGCAGGTAAATAATGACAACGCCTCATCACAGAAATTCAGACAGAATGCGACCAGGAGATAATAGCAACAAAGATGAGGAGAATATACAGTCCACAGGTAAAATAATGACAACGCCTCATCTCAGAAATTCAGACAGAATGCGACCAGGTGATAATAGCAACAAAGATGAGGAGAATATACAGTCCGCTCAGGTAAATAATGACAACAGTCCTCATCACAGAAATTCAGACAGAATGCGACCAGGTGATAATAATAACAAAGATGAGGGAGAATATACAGTCCGCAGGTAAATAATGACAACGCCTCATCACAGAAATTCAGACAGAATGCGACCAGTGATAATAGCAACAAAGATGAGGAGAATATACAGTCCGCAGGTAAATAATGACAACAGATAGAATGCCTCATCACAGAAATTCAGACAGAATGCGACCAGGTGATAATAGCAACAAAGATGAGGAGAATATACAGTCCGCAGGTAAATAATGACAACTCCTCATCTCAGAAATTCAGACAGAATGCGACCAGGTGATAATAGCAACAAAGATGAGGAGAATATACAGTCCGCAGGTAAATAATGACAACGCCTCATCACAGAAATTCAGACAGAATGCGACCAGGTGATAATAGCAACAAAGATGAGGAGAATATACAGTCCGCAGGTAAATAATGACAACTCCTCATCACAGAAATTCAGACAGTCCGCCATTCGATAGAATGCGACCAGGTGATAATAGCAACAAAGATGAGGAAATACAGTCCGCAGGTAAATAATGACAACGCCTCATCTCAGAAATTCAGACAGAATGCGACCAGGTGATAATAGTAACAAAGATGAGGAGAATATACAGTCCACAGGTAAATAATGACAACGCCTCATCACAGAAATTCAGACAGAATGCGACCAGGTGATAATAGCAACAAAGATGAGGAGAATATACAGTCCGCAGGTAAATAATGACAACAAGAAATTCAGACAGAATGCGACCAGGTGATAATAGCAACAAAGATGAAAATATACAGTCCGCAGGTAAATGACAACGATCTCAGAAATTCAGACAGAATGCGACCAGGTGATAATAGCAACAAAGATGAGGAGAATATACAGTCCGCAGGTAAAATAATGACAACGCCTCATCACAGAAATTCAGACAGAATGCGACCAGGTGATAATAGACAACAAAATGAGGAGAATATACAGTCCGCATGTAAATAATGACAACGCCTCATCACAGAAATTCAGACAGAATGCCAGGTGATAATAGCAACAAAGATGAGGAGAATATACAGTCCGCATGTAAATAATGACAACGCTCATCACAGAAATTCAGACAGAATGCGACCAGGTGATAATAGCAACAAAGATATACAGTCCGCAGGTAAATAATGAAACACCTCATCAGTCCAGAATGCGACCAGGTGAAATAAACAAAAGATGAGGAGAATATACAACGGTAAAATAATGACAACGCCTCATCACAGAAATTCAGACAGAATGCGACCAGGTGATAATAGCAACAAAAGATGAGGAGAATATACAGTCCGCAGGTAAATAATGACAACGCCTCATCACAGAAATTCAGACAGAATGCGACCAGGTGATAATAGCAACAAAGATGAGGAGAATATACAGTCCGCAGGTAAATAATGACAACATACTCATCACAGAAATTCAGACAGAATGCGACCAGGTGATAATAGCAACAAAAGATGAGGAGAATATACAGTCCGCAGGTAAATAATGACAACTCCTCATCACAGAAATTCAGACAGAATGCGACCAGGTGATAATAGCAACAAGATGAGGAGAATATACAGTCCAGCACCGGTGAAATAATGACAACGCCTCATCACAGAAATTCAGACAGAATGCGACCAGGTGATAATAGCAACAAAGATGAGGAGAATATACAGTCCGCAGGTAAATAATGACAACGCTCATCACAGAAATTCAGACAGAATGACCAGAATAGCCAAAGATGATGAGAATATACAGACCATAGGTAAATAATGACAACGCCTCATCTCAAAATTCAGACAGAATGCGACCAGGTGATAATAGCAAAGAAGATGAGAATATACAGTCCGCAGGTAAAAATAATGACAACGCCTCATCACAGAAATTCAGACAGAATGCGACCAGGTGATAATAGCAAACAAAAGATGAGGAGAATATACAGTCCGCAGGTAAATAATGACAACTCCTCATCACAGAAATTCAGACAATGCGACCAATTGATAATAGCAAACAAAGATGAGAGAATATACAGTCCGCAGGTAAATAATGACAACTCCTCATCTCAGAAATTCAGACAGAATGCGACCAGGTGATAATAGCAACAAAGATGAGAGAATATACAGTCCGCAGGTAAATAATGACAACGCCTCATCTCAGAAATTCAGACAGAATGCGACCAGGTGATAATCCTGGGTAACAACAAAAAATTCAGATGAGGAGAATATATACAGTCCGCAGGTAAATAATGACAACGCCTCATCTCAGAAATTCAGACAGAATGCGACCAGGTGATAATAGCAACAAAGATGAGGAGGAGATACAGTCCGCAGGTAAATAATGACAAATGCCTCATCACAGAAATTCAGACAGAATGCGACCAGGTGATAATAGCAACAAGATGAGGAGAATATACAGTCCGCAGGTAAATAATGACAACGCCTCATCACAGAAATTCAGACAGTATGCGACCAGGTGATAATAGCAACAAAGATGAGATGAGAATATACAGTCCGCAGGTAAATAATGACAACGCCTCATCTCAGAAATTCAGACAGAATGCGACCAGGTGATAATCTGCAGGTAAATAATGACAACGCAACAGAATTCAAAGATGAGGAGAATATACAAAGTCCGCAGTAGAAAAATAATGACAACTCCTCATCACAGAAATTCAGACAGAATGCGACCAGGTGATAATAGCAACAAAGATGAGGAGAATATACAGTCCGCAGGTAAATAATGACAACGCCTCATCACAGAAATTCAGACAGAATGCGACCAGGTGATAATAATAGCAACAAAGATGAGGAGAATATACAGTCCGCAGGTAAATAATGACAACGCCTCATCCAAAGAAATTCAGACAGAATGCGACCCAGGTGATAATAGCAACAAAGATGAGGAGAATATACAGTCCGCAGGTAAATAATGACAACGCCTCATCACAGAAATTCAGACAGAATGCGACCAGGTGATAATAGCAACAAAGATGAGGAGAATATACAGTCCGCAGGTAAAAATAATGACAACGCCTCATCACAGAAATTCAGACAGAATGCGACCAGGTGATAATAGCAACAAAGATGAGGAGAATATACAGTCCGCAGGTAAATAATGACAACGCCTCATCTCAGAAATTCAGACAGAATGCGACCAGGTGATAATAGCAACAAAGATGAGGAGAATATACAGTCCGCAGGTAAATAATGACAACTCCTCATCACAGAAATTCAGACAGAATGCGACCAGGTGATAATAGCAACAAGATGAGGAGAATATACAGTCCACGTAAATAATGACAACATATCTCAGAAATTCAGACAGAATGCGACCAGGTGATAATAGCAACAAAGATGAGGAGAATATACAGTCCGCAGGTAAATAATGACAACGCCTCATCATTCAGACAGAATGCGACCAGGTGATAATAGCAACAAAGATGAGGAGAATATACAGTCCACGGGTAAATAATGACAACTCCTCATCACAGAAATTCAGACAGAATGCGACCAGGTGATAATAGCAACAAAGATGAGGAGAATATACAGTCCGCAAATAATGACAACACTCATCACAGAAATTCAGACAGAATGCGACCAGGTGATAATAGCAACAAGATGAGGGAGAATATACAGTCCGCAGGTAAATAATGACAACGCCTCATCACAGAAATTCAGACAGAATGCGACCAGGTATACAGATAATAGCAACAAAGATGAGGAGAATATACAGTCCGCAGGTAAATAATGACAACTCCTCATCACAGAAATTCAGACAGAATGCGACCAGGTGATAATAGCAACAAAGATGAGGAGAATATACAGTCCGCAGGTAAATAATGACAACGCCTCATCACAGAAATTCAGACAGAATGCGACCAGGTGATAATAGCAACAAAGATGAGGAGAATATACAGTCCGCAGGTAAAATAATGACAACGCCTCATTCACAGAAATTCAACAAAGATGAGGAGAATATACGACCAGGTAAATAATGATATCATTCCAGACAACAAATAATAGATGATAAGGAGAATATACAGTCCGCAGGTAAATAATGACAACTCCTCATCCTCATCACCAGAAATTCAGTCCACAGAAATAATGCGACCAGGTGATATATAGCAACAAAGATGAGGAGAATATACAGTCCATAGGTAAATAATGACAACGCCTCATCTCAAATTCAGACAGAATGCGACCAGGTGATAATAGCAACAAAGATGAGGAGAATATACAGAATATAATGACAGTCATCTCAGAAATTCAGACAGAATGCGAAATAATAGCAACAAAGATGAGGAGAATATACAGTCCTCATCACAGAAAATTCAGACAGAATGCGACCAGGTGATAATAGCAACAAAGATGAGGAGAATATACAGTCCACCAGGTAAATAATGACAACTCCTCATCACAGAAATTCAGACAGAATGCGACCAGGTGATAATAGCAACAAAGATGAGGAGAATATACAGTCCGCAGGTAAATAATGACAACGCCTCATCACAGAAATTCAGACAGAATGCGACAGGTGATAATAGCAACAAAGATGAGGAGAATATACAGTCCGCAGATAATGACAACTCCTCAACAAAGACAGAATGCGACCAAGTGATAATAGGATGAGGAGAATATACAGTCCGCAGGTAAATAATGACAACTCCTCATCACAGAAATTCAGACAGAATGCGACCAGGTGATAATAGCAACAAAGATGAGGAGAATATACAGTCCGCAGGTAAATAATGACAACGCCTCATCACAGAAATTCAGACAGAATGCGACCAGGTGATAATAGCAACAAAGATGAGGAGAATATACAGTCCGCAGGTAAAATAATGACAACTCCTCATCTCAGAAATTCAGACAGAATGCGACCAGGTGATAATAGCAACAAAGATGAGGAGAATATACAGTCCGCAGGTAAATAATGACAACGCCTCAACTCATCTCAGAAATTCAGACAGAATGCGACCAGGTGATAATAGCAACAAAGATGAGGAGAATATACAGTCCGAGAAATAATGACAACTCCTCATCACAGAAATTCAGACAGAATGCGACCAGGTGATAATAGAACAAAGATGAGGAGAATATACAGTCCGCAGGTAAATAATGACAACTCCTCATCAGAGAATTCAGACAGAATGCGACCAGGTGATAATAGCAACAAAGATGAGGGAGAATATACAGTCCGCAGGTAAATAATGACAACGACCTCATCTCAGAAATTCAGACAGAATGCGACCTGGTGATAATAGCAACAAAGATGAGGAGAATATACAGTCCGCAGGTAAATAATGACAACTCCTCATCACAGAAATTCAGACAGAATGCGACCAGGTGATAATAGCAACAAAGATGAGGAGAATATACAGTCCGCAGGTAAATAATGACAAGGCCTCATCACAGAAATTCAGACAGAATGCGACCAGGTGATAATAGCAACAAAGATGAGGAGAATATACAGTCAGCAGGTAAATAATGACAACAGCCTCATCCACAGAAATTCAGACAGAATGCGACCAGGTGATAATAGCAACAAGATGAGGAGAATATACAGTCCAGTCAGGTAAATAATGACAACTCCTCATCTCAGAAATTCAGACAGAATGCGACCAGGTGATAATAACCCAACAAAGATGAGGAGAATATACAGTCCGCAGGTAAATAATGACAACTCCTCATCTCAGAAATTCAGACAGAATGCGACCAGGTGATAATAGCAACAAAGATGAGGAGAATATACAGTCCGCAGGTAAATAATTACAACTCCTCATCACAGAAATTCAGACAGAATGCGACCAGGTGATAATAGCAACAAAGATGGGTTGAATATACAGTCCGCAGTTAAATAATGACAACGCCTCATCACAAATTCAGAAATTCAGACAGAATGCGACCAGGTGATAATTCAGACAACAAAGATGATGAGGAGAATATACAGTCCGCAGGTAAAATAATGACAACGCCTCATCTCAGAAATTCAGACAGAATGCGACCAGGTGATAATAGCAACAAAGATGAGGAGAATATACAGTCCGCAGGTAAAATAATGACAACTCCTCATCACAGAAATTCAGACAGAATGCGACCAGGTGATAATAGCAACAAGACAGAAATTCAGACAGAATGCGACCAGGTGATAATAGCAACAAAGATGAGTAGAATATACAGTCCGCAGTTAAATAATGACAACGCCTCATCACAGAAATTCAGACAGAATGCGACCAGGTGATAATAGCAACAAAGATGAGGAGAATATACAGTCCGCAGGTAAATAATGACAACGCCTCATCACAGAAATTCAGACAGAATGCGACCAGGTGATAATAGCAACAAAAAAGATGAAATAATGGATCTCAGAAATTCCAGACAGAATGCGACAGTCCGCAGTCCGCAGGTAAATAATGACAACGCCTCATCTCAGAAATTCAGACAGAATGCGACCAGGTGATAATAGCAACAAAGATGAGGAGAATATACAGTCCGCAGGTAAATAATGACAACGCCTCATCTCACAGAAATTCAGACAGAATGCGACCAGGTGATAATAGCAACAAAGATGAGGAGAATATACAGTCCGCATGTAAATAATGACAACGCCTCATCTCAGAAATTCAGATAGAATGCGACCAGGTGATAATAGCAACAAAGATGAGGAGAATATACAGTCCGCAGGTAAATAATGACAACGCCTCATCTCAGAAATTCAGACAGAATGCGACCAGGTGATAATAGCAACAAAGATGAGGAGAATATACAGTCCGCAGGTAAATAATGACAACTCCTCATCTCAGAAATTCAGACAGAATGCGACCAGGTGATAATAGCAACAAAGATGAGGAGAATATACAGTCCGCAGGTAAATAATGACAACGCCTCATCTCAGAAATTCAGACAGAATGCGACCAGGTGATGATAGCAACAAAGATGAGGAGAATATCACAGTCCAGAATGCATGGTAAATAATGACAACCGCCTCATCATCTCAGAAATTCAGACAGAATGCGACCAGGTGATAATAGCAACAAAGATGAGGAGAATATACAGTCCGCAGGTAAATAATGACAACTCCTCATCTCAGAAATTCAGACAGAATGCGACCAGGTGATAATAGCAACAAAGATGAGGAGAATATACAGTCCGCAGGTAAATAATGACAACTCCTCATCTCAGAAATTCAGACAGAATGCGACCAGGATGATAATAGCAACAAAGATGAGGTGAGAATATACAGTCCGCAGGTAAATATATGACAACGCCTCATCTCAGAAATTCAGACAGAATGCGACCAGGTGATAATAGCAACAAAGATGAGGAGAATATACAGTCCGCAGGTAAATAATGACAACGCCTCATCTCAGAAATTCAGACAGAATGCGACCAGGTGATAATAGCAACAAAGATGAGGAGAATATACAGTCCGCAGGTAAATAATGACAAAATTCCGACTCATCAACAAAGAAATTCAGACAGAATGCGACCAGGTGATAATAGCAACAAAGATGAGGAGAAATATACAGTCCGCAGGTAAATAATGACAACGCCTCATCTCAGAAATTCAGACAGAATGCGACCAGGTGATAATAGCAACAAAGATGAGGAGTATATACAATCCGCATGTAAATAATGACAACGCCTCATCTCAGAAATTCAGACAGAATGCGACCTGGTGATAATAGCAACAAAAGATGAGGAGAATATACAGTCCGCAGGTAAATAATGACAACCTCATCTCAGAAATTCAGACAGAATGCGACCAGGTGATAATAGCAACAAAGATGAGGAGAATATACAGTCCGCAGGTAAATAATGACAACGCATCTCAGAAATTCACAGAATGCGACCAGGTGATAATAGCAACAAAGATGAGGAGAATATACAGAAGGTAAATAATGACAAGCCTCAACCAGGTGATAATAGCAACAAAGATGAGGAGAATATACAGTCCGCAGGTAAATAATGACAACGCCTCATCTCAGAAATTCAGACAGAATGCGACCAGGTGATAATAGCAACAAAGATGAGGAGAATATACAGTCCGCAGGTAAATAATGACAACAACGCCTCATCTCAGAAATTCAGACAGAATGCGACCAGGTGATAATAGCAACAAAGATGAGGGAGAATATACAGTCCGCAGGTAAATAATGACAACGCCTCATCTCAGAAATTCAGACAGAATGCGACCAGGTGATAATAGCAACAAAGATGAGGAGATAATATACCGTCCACAGTGGTAAATAATGACAACTCCTCATCTCAGAAATTCAGACAGAATGCGACCAGGTGATAATAGCAACAAAGATGAGGAGAATATACAGTCCGCCGGTAAATAATGACAACGCCTCATCTCAGAAATTCAGACAGAATGCGACCAGGTGATAATAGCAACAAAGATGAGGAGAATATACAGTCCGCAGGTAAATAATGACAACGCCTCATCACAGAAATTCAGACAGAATGCGACCAGGTGATAATAGCAACAAAAGATGAGGAGAATATACAGTCCGCAGGTAAATAATGACAACGCCTCATCTCAGAAATTCAGACAGAATGCGACCAGGTGATAATAGCAACAAAGATGAGGAGAATATACAGTCCGCAGGTAAATAATGACAACGCCTCATCTCAGAAATTCAGACAGAATGCGACCAGGTGATAATAGCAACAAAGATGAGGAGAATATACAGTCCACCAGGTAAAATAATGACAACCTCATCACAGAAATTCAGACAGAATACGACCAGGTGATAATAGCAACAAAAGATGAGGAGAATATACAGTCCGCAGGTAAATAATGACAACGCCTCATCTCAGAAATTCAGACAGAATGCGACCAGGTGATAATAGCAACAAAGATGAGGAGAATATACAGTCCGCAGGTAAATAATGACAACGCCTCATCACAGAAATTCAGACAGAATGCGACCAGGTGATAATAGCAACAAAGATGAGGAGATATACAGTCCGCAGGTAAATAATGACAACGCCTCATCTCAGAAATTCAGACAGAATGCGACCAGGTGATAATAGCAACAAAAGATGAGGAGAATATACAGTCCGCAGGTAAATAATGACAACGTCCAGGTAAATAATGATCATCACAGAAATTCAGACAGAATACCAGGTGACCAGGTGATAATAGCCTCAACAAAGATGAGGAGAATATATACAATCCGCAGGTAAATAATGACAACGCCTCATCACAGAAATTCAGACAGAATGCGACCAGGTGATAATAGCAACAAAGATGAGGAGAATATACAGTCCGCAGGTAAATAATGACAACGCCTCATCTCACAGAATGCGACCAGGTGATAATAGTAAAAAGATGAGGAGAATATACAGTCCGCAAAATAATGACAAGCCTCATCTCAGAAATTCAGACAGAATGCGACCAGGTGATAATAGCAACAAAGATGAGGAGAATATACAGTCCGCAGGTAAATAATGACAACTCCTCATCACAGAAATTCAGACAGAATGCGACCAGGTGATAATAGCAACAAAGATGAGGAGAATATACAGTCCGCATGTAAATAATTGACAACTCCTCATCTCAGAAATTCAGACAGAATGCGACCAGGTGATAATAGCAACAAAGATGAGGAGAATATACAGTCCGCAGGTAAATAATGACAACGCCTCATCTCAGAAATTCAGACAGAATGCGACCAGGTGATAATAGCAACAAAGATGAGGAGAATATACAGTCCGCAGGTAAAAATAATGACAACTCCTCATCACAGAAATTCAGACAGAATGCGACCAGGTGATAATAGCAACAAAGATGAGGAGAATATACAGTCCGCAGGTAAATAATGACAACGCCTCATCACAGAAATTCAGACAGAATGCGACCAGGTGATAATAGCAACAAAGATGAGGAGAATATACAGTCCGCATAATAAACTAATGACAACGCCAAAAGATCATCACAGAAAAATTCAACGACAGAATGCGACCCAGGTGATAATAGCAACAAAGATGAGGAGAATATACAGTCCGAAATTCAGACAGAATGCGTAAATAATGACAACGCCTCATCACAGAAATTCAGACAGAATGCGACCAGGTGATAATAGCAACAAAATGATGAGGAGAATATACAGTCCGCAGGTAAATAATGACAACTCCTCATCACAGAAATTCAGACAGAATGCGACCAGGTGATAATAGCAACAAAGATGAGGAGAATATACAGTCCGCATGGTAAATAATGACAACGCCTCATCACAGAAATTCAGACAGAATGCGACCAGGTGATAATAGCAACAAAGATGAGGAGAATATACAGTCCGCATCATAAATAATGACAACCAGGTGATAATAGCCTCATCACAGAAATTCAGACAGAATGCGACCAGGTGATAATAGCAACAAAGATGAGGAGAATATACAGTCCGCATGTAAATAATGACAACGCCTCATCACAGAAATTCAGACAGAATGCGACCAGGTGATAATAGCAACAAAGATGAGGGGAAATATACAGTCCGCATGTAAATAATGACAACGCCTCATCACAGAAATTCAGACAGAATGCGACCAGGTGATAATAGCAACAAAGATGAGGAGAATATACAGTCCGCAGGTAAATAATGACAACGCCTCATCACAGAAATTCAGACAGAATGCGACCAGGTGATAATATACAGTCCGAAATTCATACAGTCCGGTAAATAATGACAACGCCTCATCACAGAAATTCAGACAGAATGCGACCAGGTGATAATAGCAACAAAGATGAGGAGAATATACAGTCCGCATGTAAATAATGACAACGCCTCATCACAGAAATTCAGACAGAATGCGACCAGGTGATAATAGCAACAAAGATGAGATGAGGAGAATATACAGTCCGATAATAGCAACAAAGATGTAAATCCGCAATGACAACGCATCATCACAGAAATTCAGACAGAATGCGACCAGGTGATAATAGCAACAAAGATGAGGAGAATATACAGTCCGCATGTAAATAATGATATCGCCTCATCACAGAAATTCAGACAGAATGCGACCAGGTTATAATAGCAACAAAGATGAGGAGAATATACAGTCCGCATGTAAATAATGACAACGCCTCATCACAGAAATTCAGACAGAATGCGACCAGGTGATAATAGCAACAAAGATGAGGAGAATATACAGTCCGCATGTAAATAATGACAACGCCTCATCAGAAATTCAGACAGAATGCGACCAGGTGATAATAGCAACAAAGATGAGGAGAATATACAGTCCGCAGGTAAATAATGACAACCCTCATCTCAGAAATTCAGACAGAATGCGACCAGGTGATAATAGCAACAAAGATGAGGAGAATATACAGTCCGCAGGTAAATAATGACAACGCCTCATCACAGAAATTCAGACAGAATGCGACCAGGTGATAATAGCAACAAAGATGAGGAGAATATACAGTCCGCAGGTAAATAATGACAACGCCTCATCACAGAAATTCAGACAGAATGCGACCAGGTGATAATAGCAACAAAGATGAGAGAATATACAGTCCGCAGGTAAATAATGACAACGCCTCATCACAGAAATTCAGACAGAATGCGACCAGGTGATAATAGCAACAAATGATGAGAATATACAGTCCGCATATACAGTCCGCATTCAGACAGAATGCGAAATAATGAACAACGCCTCATCACAGAAATTCAGACAGAATGCGACCAGGTGATAATAGCAACAAAGATGAGGAGAATATACAGTCCGCATGTAAATAATGACAACGCCTCATCACAGAAATTCAGACAGAATGCGACCAGGTGATAATAGCAACAAAGATGAGGAGAATATACAGTCCGCAGGTAAATAATGACAACGCCTCATCACAGAAATTCAGACAGAATGCGACCAGGTGATAATAGCAACAAAGATGAGGAGAATATACAGTCCGCCGCATGTAAATAATGACAACGCCTCATCACAGAAATTCAGACAGAATGCGACCAGGTGATAATAGCAACAAAGATGAGGAGAATATACAGTCCGCATGTAAATAATGACAACGCCTCATCACAGAAATTCAGACAGAATGCGACCAGGTGATAATAGCAACAAAGATGAGGAGAATATACAGTCCGCATGTAAATAATGACAACTCCTCATCACAGAAATTCAGACAGAATGCGACCAGGTGATAATAGCAACAAAGATGAGGAGAATATACAGTCCGCATGTAAATAATGACAACGCCTCATCACAGAAATTCAGACAGAATGCGACCAGGTGATAATAGCAACAAAGATGAGGGGAATATACAGTCCGCAGGTAAATAATGGCAACGCCTCATCTCAGAAATTCAGACAGAATGCGACCAGGTGATAATAGCAACAAAGATGAGGAGAATATACAGTCCGCAGGTAAATAATGACAACGCCTCATCTCAGAAATTCAGACAGAATGCGACCAGGTGATAATAGCAACAAAGATGAGGAGAATATACAGTCCGCATGTAAATAATGACAACGCCTCATCACAGAAATTCAGACAGAATGCGACCAGGTGATAATAGCAACAAAGATGAGGAGAATATACAGTCCGCAGGTAAATAATGACAACGCCTCATCACAGAAATTCAGACAGAATGCGACCAGGTGATAATAGCAACAAAGATGAGGAGAATATACAGTCCGCATGTAAATAATGACAACGCCTCATCACAGAAATTCAGACAGAATGCGACCAGCTGATAATAGCAACAAAGATGAGGAGAATATACAGTCCGCAGGTAAATAATGACAACCGTCTCCTCCCGTCCAATATAACCCTTAATATATTTTATCTTTTTGTTATAACTCCTAAACCTTGTTTCGTCATCCATTTACTCAAACCCTCTAGGTAAGTTATGCGTTGTTTCCCTCTATTCCTCTTGCCTTCAATCTGTCCTGTGAGTATCAAATTTTCCAAGCTTTCTTTCTTCATTATGTGCCCTAGAAATTTCAACCGTTTCTTCCCGTCTAATATAACCCTTAATAAATTTTATCTTTTTGTTATCTCTCCTAAATCTTGTTCTGTCATCCATTTACTCAAGCCCTCTAGGTAAGGTATGCATTGTTTCCCTCTATTCCTCTTGCCTTCAATCTGTCCTGTGAGTATCAAATTTTCAAAGCTCACTTACTTCATTATGTGCCCTAGAAATTTCAACCGTCTCTTCCTCTCCCATATAGCCCTTAATAAATTTTATCTTTTTGTTATCTCTCCTAAACCTTGTTCCGTCATCCATTTACTCAAGCCCTCTAGGTAAGGTATGCATTGTTTCCCTCTGTTCCTCTTGCCTTCAATCTGTCCTGTGAGTATCAAATTTTCCAAGCCCTCTTTCTTCATTATGTCTTAGAAATTTCAACTCTTTTTCTCTTTCGAAGTATGTGTGCTTTTTGTTTTCATTATCTTATAACTTTGTTGCTTACATGTTCAGTCCATAGTACTACCACCAGAACCACATTTCTGTTGTTTCAAGTTTCATCTTCATCTGTGAGGAGATTACTCGGTGTTCACTGCTTTTTATGTACAGCGAGAATCATCTTCTACACTTCAGATAGAGCTTTATAGGGTAACTGGTATAGTTTATGCCGATATGTGGCGATGATGACAGTTAACCCAAGACTTGAACAGATTATAGTGATCGGGAAAACATCCTCTTGGGAGGTGATTCTGCAAAGTAGTTGTTTCGCATGAGGAAGCTGTTGGAGCGGAACTCGAGAGAGGGAATGAGGATGTTTCGCAGCAATAAGCGTTTCATGGCGGGTCCTAGTCGTGAAGGTTAGAAATGGTGGAACTAGTGGAATATAATTCGTCCGAGCATTTTCCATGGACATAGCGACAGAGCAGTGAAAGGCTTGCCACTCCCAGCCTGTGAGAAAGAGAGAGTTTAGAGGGTGGCTAATAATTTGAAACCTACGCTGATGTTACGTAATAGTTTTATTTATCATTTATGAATTTTTTTGGCTTTGATCGAAAATTAAATCGTGAATACAGACATTCTTTGCTCCCTATTAACCTCCAGAAAATCAGTGTCTTAATAGTTACTTTGAATTAAATAAAATAATAATAATATTGATATTTATACTATTTACTTTCTTCGGACTGTTGTCCTCATCTTCATTGTCATATTCACGACGTTTCGGCCGTTGTTCGCCCTGCCCTTCTTCAGGTAATATACGTTAAAATTTCGAACCGATCGCTTTATTTCGCCCACTGGCATAGATTCTTCTATTTCCACGTGCCATGCCTTTTTCTGGATATCCCAGTTTCAGTTAATTCCCTTTAGTAACTCAACACTCCAAGTTGACAAATTTGTTTTTGTTTTTCCCTACCTCTACTGTTAACAGCTTTTGGGGTCAAGTCACTAGATTACTTCAACCAACGCCTTTATCCGGTTAGACATTGTTTAAAATTGTATTTTGTTTGAAAGTGAATTGTTACGGACTAGTTTTATAAAAAAAAAATAAGAATTTATATTCGTCGATATCCGTACCCCACGCCCCGATAGGTATGATGGTGGCTTACATTATAAAATATAACCTATTATATTTCCTGTAAATAAGTTAAAACATTCAAGCTACGTTAATTAAAATGTCAGACGGAAAGTGTATCTTGAATTGACTGTGAACGACTTGCAATATTTACATATATTTATTTCTGTTCCTACAGAAATTGTGACCGACTTGCAATATTTACAAGTATCAGAAGTACTTATACATACCATTTGTGTTTAAATGCTAGAACTGACCAAAATCAAAACCGCCTTCACATTATTAAAAAAAGGAGTGACGCTAACTTCATGTATTTCTTAATTTATATTTATACCCAATGGTAACTTTTCATTTTAGCTTCAAAACGTTTCTGTTCTACATGATCATTTATTAATGAATGGTCCCTGAAAACCGAACTTCCGGTCTATGTTTCGCTTATTACAGAGTACCTCAATCTAATATTAGGAGATTTATAAAACTGATCCCCCACAGTGATAAAAAAAAAAAAAAAAACGGTCCGGGTTTAAAACGTTGCGAAAAAAAAAATAGATATAATCTTATTTTTTTTCTTATATAAAAGTTACTTTATTACAGGGATTCGAGAAATACATATCAAAATTAGTATTTACATCTTGGCCTCTTTTACTAGATTTGAAGGCTGCATTGTGTTTGGTATATGGATCGATAGAAAGAAAAGAAAAAATATGAAAGTCAATATGCGTTGTTGACAAGAGTTGGGACGTATGTACTGCGTGCTTTTTCTACGATAGTATGGGTCTCTATGTTCTTAAACCTGAACTTTAATATTAAATAAAATATTAAATTTAAATATCAGATAATCATAGACATCCTGAAGATTTTTTTTTCATAGGGTTTTATTGTTCCGTTGTTCATTTCAATTTCTAAATTGTATTATTTTTATTTTTATTATTATTTTCTTTGATTTCTGGCGTTTACACATTTCTTTCTGAGTCCCGCCCAGGGACCTAAGGTTAGAAATGGCATCATGACACTTTCCACTGACAAAAAAAATAAAATAAAAATAAAAATTACATAGATAAAGCCCTTCGTAAAGTGTGGGCTGTACTTGTCAGAACAATTTTTTGTATTTCCTTGAGGCATGGACTTCCAGGAATCTCTTCAATTAGTCTACTGCAATCTTTTCCAACCAGTCCTAGTGCTCCAACTACAACAGTGATTTTTGATGTTCCCATATGCCACATTTTCGAGATTTCTATTTCAAGGTCCTTGTATTTTGATAGCTTTTTGAATATCTTCAAAGATACATTGCGGTCAGCAGGGGCTGCCATATCAAGGAGGCACTTTTTTTTGTTTGTGGTCTTTAATAACAATATTATTATTATTATTATTATTATTATTATTATTATTAAACAAAATGATTAGCATATCTCTTTCAATATTTTTCATAGGGTTTTATTGTTCCGTTGTTCATTTCAATTTCTAAATTGTATTATTATTATTATTATTATTTATTTATTATTCTTATTATTTCTTCTTCTTCTTCTTCTTCTTCTTATTATTATTATTATTATTATTATTATTACTAACCAAAATGATTAGCATATCTCTTTCAATATTTTACAAAATGATTAACATATCTCTCTCAATATTTTACAACATAGTTGTGGGAAAATATTAGAAGAGTTATGTTAGTCATTTTGAGAAGAAAACGATTTAAGAACAGAAAATGAAAAGACACACTGTTTATCAATATTTCGACAATATGTCTATCTTCTACAAGCTATGTTTAACGATATCATACAAGTATAAAAATACAATATATCTACCAAAATATTACGTTTGTACAAAGACACGGAAAATTTTTGTAGATTTCTTATATTTTTATATTTGTATGAAATTGTTATGCATAACTTGTTGAAAATATTTTTGAACATTGTCAAACACTGTGTCCTTTCTTTTTCTTTTCTCAAATCGCGCTTTTCTTTAATTATTGTATTATTATTTTTCTTTGATTTCTGTTGTACACTCATTTTTTTCCGGGTCCTAACCAGAGACGTAAGATCAGAAATGGCTTCATGACCTTTTACAATAATGATTTAAAAACAAAAAAAAAACTAAGATCAAACACATTTTACAATAAAGTTCGTTGTAAGGTTTGAGTTCTACTTGTGAGTAGAATGTTTTGTATTTCTTTTAAGGTTTGGGCTAGCAGAAATCCCTTCAATGAGTCTATCGGAACATTTTACGATCTATCCAAGTTCCCCAACTACAACTGATATTACTGATGTCCTCATTATTATTATTATTATTATTATTATTATTTGCTTTCTGATTGTACAAATTCTGACGTTAAGTGATACTTAACATGTGCATTGTTTATATTTTCATTGTAATGACGATACTCTCATGAGATTATTATTATTATTATTATTAGTAGTAGTAGTAGTAGTAGTAGTAGTAGTAGTATTTCGAGTTTTTTGGGGGAGGGGGGATCAAAAATTTCAGGATTGTGGGTCTGGATCGGGCCCAGGATGTTTTTAATTTGCTCACAGAGTTGGTCTGATTCCAAAATGGTATGATATGTTGGTCCATGACCTCTAGGAGTAAAATTGAAAAAGTGTGACACACTGACATTCATATTTATTATATAGATTTGAGTGGGTATCACAGATTCGATGAGAATATCATAGATTGGAGGGAGTTTATCATAGATTTGGGCAGGGACCATCAAACACCTGCACCTACCCTAAATATATGCAATTCTGTTTGCGCAAATTCTGATGTTAAGTGATACTTAGCATGTGCATTGTTTATATATATTTTTTGTAGTGATGATACTCTCGTGAGATTATTATTATTGTTATTAGTAGTAGTAGTCGTAGTATTAATAATAGTAGTAGTATTTCGAGTTTTTCTGATTTAATGTTTGATACAATCTTTTGCCAAGTTTTCACCTGATACCTGAGGTAAAGAAAGTTTTTCTTAGAGCATTTTATACTGAGAGAATATTTCAGATAGTGACTAGTATCTCAATATAGTGATTAATTTTGACTAGTACCCTATGGTGGTCTCTCCCGTCGCATTCGACGTATGAGGGTCAAGCAGCTCAGTTCCCAGGAACCGACAGCCCAGACACCAGCACACATGATTTGATTATAGTGGTGAAGGATTTATGCAGAACCAACCACACTTTTTGGAGGGCCGAATACAGAGACCTGGTGCACTACGTGCCACAAGGTCCCCAAACGACCTTTCGCAAGTTTTGAATTCAGAGTTGTCTTTCTCCATCCAAAGCTATAGAACCCAGTCTGTCCTGCTACTTACTCATAGCTGGATATGTATGTATATATAAGAAGCACACACAATTACTAATTGTCAAGATATGTTCCAGTAGACAATAAAAACTTCACAACTCTAGAGTAAGTGACAAACAAAATAACTCTCAGATATTAAATATGGAAATACTCCTTGATAAAAAATTATTTAGTTTTAAGTCTTACAAATTGAGATCAAAGTCGGGTAATGTATTAATAGGATATTTCACGAAAACATATAAAGTTATCAAAAAGATAATTTATATTTTCAGACATGAGTTCTCGATGAACAAGGAAAATTGACAAGAGAATATTGCTAATAAAATACAATTCTTAAATGCTTTGTTAAGAACTTTGGTGGTCGGTTTCTTTCTAGAATGAACAGTTGCAATATATATATATATATATATATATATATATATATATATATATATATATATATATATAATAAGGTAACAGATCCGTTGGTATACTATCCAAGTGGATCCTAGTAAGCACTTATTTTACTCAAAATTATTTATTTTTCAGCATAATCGCTTTTCTTGTCAATGCACTTAATTCATTGATTTATATGTAGATAAGTCAATAAATATGTAGCCAAATGATGAAAAAGCATTTATTTTGCACAAAAATTATTTATTTTTCACCATCATTTATTTCTTTGTCAATGCACTTAATTCAGTGATAAATGTGTAGATATATCAATAAGTATGTAGCCAAATGATCAAAAAGCATTAATTTTGCACAAAAATTATTTATTTTTCAACTTAATGCACTTAATTCATTCATAAATATGTAGGTACATCATCTCTTATTTAGCCTAATAATATTTATTTTAAAGCACAATTATTTATTTTTCAACCTCATTTCTTTGTCAATTAACTTAATTTATGTTACGGACTTATTGCTGTCTCTTCATATTTATCACCAAATTAAGTGCATTAACAAAGAACAAGATGAATGACTTATGAATGAAGTACTTATACACAAGATTATACATACACATATAATTACATATTAAAAAACATGCATGCATATGCACATCGTATGGAAGGCATAAAGAACTTAAAAATAGTAACAAAAAATAAAACGCAAGTATTGCGTTTTATTAAAGGTCATTTTCCTCTTGCAGATTCCAGAAAAAAAGATCGTCCGTGTATTTTAGAAATTATAAACAAAATTTTCAAAACCTGCTTGGAAAACTTGGAAATAAAAAAAAAAAAAAAACGTTTCGTAATATTATTTCCCTACAATTACGTTCTAAGCTTCTCTTATATACTTTAATTAAACAGACCCAAATCTTTTTATCTACGGGGTATTTGATGACAAATAGAGCATTTGGCATTATCTTTATTTTTGATATATGGTACAGAATCCCTACAGCTTAATTGCTATTTAGTGAAGCAAGAAAGGGAGACAACTTATCTGTGATCAAGTAAGTTTCAGTTCATAATCTCATAGGATTTAAAATGTTAGTTGTTATCCACACGTGATTGTGAGTGGTTAGACTAAAACTTGTCTTTGACGCAGGGGCTAAAGATAAATGACAATGCCTGTCTTTAGATAATAAAAGGATACTCACAAGGGAGCTGTAAATTTGAGGAAGGAAGAAACAGAAACAAGTAATAAAAAGGAACAAGTAAATGACAAATTGGAGATACTAAAATCAAACAAGTACAACAATTTAAATATCCAGTATTTTAAAAGGGGATGGAAAGTACTGAAATCTGAAAGTGCACTGGCATAGCAAATGATGCTTTCCAAAAGCTAAGGAAAATATTAAGAAACTGAAAATTTTTAGAATCAAAGAAAAGTGGATTAAACTCTTATGTAATATAAGTCCTCCTATATGGCAGTGAATGCTGGACAATCCCTTCACAGATGAAGAGATTTCAAGCAACAGAAATGTGAAGAAGAAGAAGAAGAAGAAGAAGATATGGAATAAGGAATAAAAGAATTGGGAAGATAAATAGAAAATCAAAAAGGATTATGAGAGTAGAAAGTAGTTAGTAAACTGAACATCACTTTCTACAGAGCATGTGTAACCAATGAGTGTCGCAATCATATCGGATAGTAATAAATTTTAACTTTATCGAATGGACTTTCTTAGTAAATCCACATTTAAGGTATGAGTCATTTTCCAGCCTTTCTCTGATAT
>CAHIKZ030000906.1:232500-240000 GCA_903632075.3 Acanthosepion pharaonis | reverse complement strand
ATTATGTGATTGTAGAAACCCAGAAAACTAAATGCCGCGTAAAATCTGTGGTATACCAATTTACTATCTCGTCCATTGAGAGTCCTAATAATATGATATACATTGGGTCTACGAAGAATTCTTTAAACGATTGCTCTAGCTGTTACCATATTAATTTTAATTTCAATAATGGATATGCTTATAAAACGTGTAAATTTCAGGAATAAGTTATTCAAAAAAAAAATTCGCTTGATGATGGAATGGAGCTTGGTACTTTAATTCAATTTAATTCAAATAATTATATTGAAGTTTTCCTTAATATCTAATTCACGGTGAGCGGTCAGGTTGTACTGAGAACTCTTATGTAGCGTTGGAATCATATTTTTAAATAAATAATTATATATATATATATATATATATATATATATATATATATATATATGCATGTTTCATTAATCAACCACAGCTTCCCTAATCACCTTATGGACCACTAAATTAGACTATTTCACCCTAAAGTAAGTAATAGTGATGGTGAACAAACAGTCAAAAATTACATACACATTTATTACAAAAACCAAATGCACATTAACTACAAACAGAAATCTTCACTTAGAAATATTATAAAGAAATACACTACCCCAATTAACCCGAATAAAGAAATCAAATTAATTATCTATTATAAAAAATTTAAGACAGCTAAACTTATCCTCAAAAATAACAACACACCAGCTAAGTCAAAATTATAAAGAACGAACATTATTAATGAGTTCAAATACCCCTTAAGGAACTGTGTTCCTCATCAAACCGGACTCATAAATAATTACATCGGTTACACAACCACATGCTTATCCAGACGTCTTAGGTTACACCTATCTGATCACAGCTCCATTAGAACCCATTTAAACACACACACAAACTTACCAGTCTCCATGAGAAACATACTAGTAGAAAACTAAAACACAAATATAATAACTGCATCCACCTGTAAAAAAAGATAAAAAATAATGGAAGCTTTAATAATAAAAAAGAAAAGGCCAACTCTTAACAATATTAACTTCGAACAAGGCCACAATGTGCTAACCGTATTCGGAAATTAAAACATCCCTACAACACACTAAAACATAAACATAATGCACACACTCAATTAAGTTAAAAAATCGAATCATCCTTGACAATGGCTAAAGGTATAGCCGGAAGCGCTTGAAACTATAAAACATTTGGATAGTTTTTACATACTCTTTGTCCAGAAAAGAAAGCTCTTGTTCGAACACTAGAAAAATTAAATAAAAAGTTTAACCGTAGTACCTTGTCTGTCATTTTTAATGAAACATGCATAAACGAAGGATTGCTGCCTAAACATACAATTATATATATGTATATATATATTATCAATATATATATATATATATTATTAATATATATATATATATATATATATATATATATATATATATATATATATATATATACTGAAACACACGCTAAACTTAAATACTTATATTTGCGTCTGGATGACTTATGTTTTGTCTACACTAAAACCAACCTTTCATTGTATCGTCAACGTCATACTCCATATTTTACCTACATAGAAAAAGTGTAATTGCGAAAATCCCAAGAGGTTGCACGGAACATATTTTCACCAGATTATATAATTTGGATGTGGTTCATGGGCACCAACTTTATGTCTGTTCAGTTGTGTATGCATTCCAATGAACGAATTGATTCTTAGTGTCCGTTAAAGTGGTCAACAGGGGTACTGGTGTTTGTAAGGGTACGGCGATTTGGTTGTCGCCATTCAAAATGACAGATACTACTAAGTACTTGCTTTTGATTGGTTGGCAATATTTTATATGAATATTTGCATGTATATTTATAAGTTTATGGTTCAGTTGTGTTTATGACCACGCATAGGTATATGTACGTGCGTCTAATTTTGCATGTATTAGCATGTGCATATGATAATGTACTTATAAACTATATGAGGTCTTTGAGGAAAATATGTGGCAACCTTTTTTTAAATGTGTAGGTATATATAGATATAGATATATGGATTCATAGATATAGGCCAGTATTATTAAATATAACAAAGATTTTCAAAATTACGAATAATCTTTCTCAGACAAGGTGGAAATTCCGTCAGAAAGTATAATAAATCTAGTTCAAGCTTACGACGAAGAAAAGTACAAGAAATCTATTTCAATCTTATGAGGAAGAAATTTCAAGAAATCAAGTTCAAGATTACGACGAAGAAAAGTACAAGAAATCTATTTCAAGCTTATGACGAAGAAAAGTACAAGAAATCTAGTTCAAGCTTATGACGAAGAAAAGTACAAGAAATCTAGTTCAAGCTTACGGCGAAGAAAAGTACAAGAAATCTATTTCAAGCTTATGACGAAGAAAAGTACAAGAAATCTAGTTCAAGCTTACCACGACGAAAAGTACAAGAAATCTATTTCAATGTTATGACGAAGAAAAGTACAAAAAATCTAGTTCAAGCTTACGACGAAGAGAAGTAAAAGAAATCTATTTCAATCTTATGAGGAAGAAAAGTAAAAGAAATCTATTTCAATCTTATGAGGAAGAAAAGTAAAAGAAATCTATTTCAATCTTATGAGGAAGAAAAGTTCAAGAAATCTATTTCAATCTTATGACGAAGAAAAGTACAAGAAGTCTATTTCAATCTATGAGGAAGAAAAGTTCAAGAATCTATTTCAATCTTATGAGGAAGAAATTTCAAGAAATAAAGTTCAAGCTTACGACGAAGAAAAGTACAAGATATCTATTTCAATCTCATGAAGAAGAAAAGTTCAAGAAATCTATTTCAATCTTACGACGAAGAAAAGTACTTGAAGTCTATTTCAAGCTTACGACTTTCTTAAGTCATCATCAGGATTAAGTGGGGATAAACTAGTAGCTTTTGCGACTATATATATAAATATATATATATATATATATATATATATATTCATGAATTATTCATACAAAAACAAATGCAAAGGTTAATGATTTAATTGGCGAGAAATCCATCGTCGCAAACAATTTAAATAATATACAAAAACCCCCGAACCTGTTATGAATGAAAAGATCATTGTTTCTATAAATTTCTGCTGCATTAGTTCTTATTTTTACTACAAGCTTTCGTCTGTTTCTACAGACATCTTCAGGTATGGAATAGATGTTGTTCTTGTTTTTTCTCTCAGTAATAAGAGGACAGCGAAAATATATGTATTGTTGTATCCGAAAAATGCTATTGGAAATGAGTTATTGTTTTTGGAGCGTGCAGTAGCAACGCTGAGTTTGATTTTAAATTTTACTGTTGTGCGTTCTTGTACAAATATGGTGATAAGCGAATTTCTTTCACTGGTAAATTTTCTGTCAAAGTGGCATGAACTATATTGTTCAATAATTACAGTAATGTCGCACTTATTATCCAAAAGTCGCACTTGGATCAGTTATTTTAATTTCGATAAACGTGCAATCAATTTACAAATTCATGAATTATTCATACAAAAACAAATGCAAAGGTTAATGATTTAATTGGCGAGAAAAAACAAGAACAACATCTATTCCATACCTGAAGATGTCTGTAGGAACAGACGAAAGCTTGTAGTAAAAATAAGAACTAATGCAGCAGAAATTTATAGAAACAATGATCTTTTCATTCATAACAGGTTCGGGGGTTTTTGTATATTATTTAAATTGTTTGCGACGATGGATTTCTCGCCAATTAAATCATTAACGTTTGCATTTGTTTTTGTATGAATAATTCATGAATTTGTAAATTGATTGCACGTTTATCGAAATTAAAATAACTGATCCAAGTGCGACTTTTGGATAATAAGTGCGACATTACTGTAATTATTGAACAATATAGTTCATGCCACTTTGACAGAAAATTTACCAGTAAAAAAAAATTCGCTTATCACCATATTTGTACAAGAACGCACAACTGTAAAATTTAAAATCAAACTCAGCGTTGCTACTGCACGCTCCAAAAACAATAACTCATTTCCAATAGAATTTTTCGGATACAACAATACATATATTTTCGCTGTCCTCTTATTACTGAGAGAAAAAAACAAGAACAACATCTATTCCGGTACGTTTGGAAAGTGCCTGAAAAACCATACCACGGCTTGACCCAAGCCTTGTGAGTGAAATTGGGTAGACGGAACCCTTTGTGGGTGTCGATAGTTGTTCTAGCGTGAAGTCACAAGTCATCGTAGCCGAGGGCGTGAGCGTGAGCGTGATGGCCTTGTTCAAATTGTTGATCATGCTAGATAACATATTATCTCCCAGAAACTGTAACTAAGGTCTGCTCAGCATAGTTGCAATATAAACAACAGGTTGTCTCTGTGGGTGTTGAATAAACGCAAATATGCCTGAGTGTGTGTCTGCAATAGGGGGATTGGCTAGCTGCACTAGTAGGCAGGCATCCTTGAATACGATTGACCAGCTGTTATTATATATATATATATATATATATATATATATATATATACATATATATATATATATATATATATATATATATATATATATATATATATATATGTATGTATGTATGTATGTATGTATGTAATTGAATTGGAAACAAATATAGATCAAATATAGATTGGATTCTGACAGAATGATAGGATAAGGAAAAATAGGAAATGTTTGTAAATCTGACATGTTTCGCTTTTATTAAAGCTTCATCAGAAAATTAAATATGCAGAAGAAAAAGAAGATTCTTGTATTTTTATTTTTGGGGGTGTTTGTTTTTCATTGATTTTTTGCAAATATCACGTGCATCAGTCTTGTCATGCAGTGTTCGTGTGCCCCATGTGTATATGTGTATCATAATTTTAGTTTGTCCTATGCGGGATTAATATATTTGTCTCTGTGTGAGAGAGAGTCTGTATGTGCGTGTGTGTCTGTGTGTGTGTGCGCGCGCGCACTCGCGTCTGTATAAGATTGCGTCTGCGCATGCGTGTCTAGTAGGCATTTTTATTTATCATTGGTGATTGTCCGCATGTTAATTATAGAACGTTTTGTGCGAGGTAGATGCTCATATTTCTTTAATTATGTTAGCATAGGTAAAGAGAGAAATTATGTTTTACGTTTCCTTCACACAGTAATTAGAGTAGATAGCTCTATAAATTAAAAAAATAATTTAGAGAAATCATTTCTACTGTATTTGTTATCTCAAATTCTATCATCATCATCCTTAACTTAATAATAATAATAATATTACCAAGAAAAGTCAAAATACTTGTGAAAATATTAATCATACAAAATACAACTTCGAAGTCAAATATACTTCTTATTGCACTTTGAACTTATTGATAACAAACCAAGTATATCTAAATAAAATCCATTAACATAACGAATTAAATGAATATTTTTAATTGTATGTTCCATATCTTTTGCTTTTTAATATAATCTTTTTAGTATAATCTTTATTAACATTATTAATGATTGCATTATATGATTTGTAAAATATGCTTGTATTATATACTGCATTATATGACTGCATTATATGATTGTATTAATTGATTTGATTTTATGATTGCATTATATGATTTTTAGTATGTGCTTGTATTATATGATTGTATTTTATACTTTTTATATGTTTTTATAATATTCATGTTTTATATGTGCATATTATATACTTTATATTATATGATTGCATTCTATACTTTGTATTATATAATTGCATTATATGATTTGTATTATGCCTGCATTATATGATTTGTATTTTGCTTGCATTATATGATTTGTACTATTATATTCTTGTATTATATGATTGGTATGACTTGATCTATATTCTTAACTTGTATGATTTTATTACATATTTTTTTATATGAAAGCATTGTATCATTGTATTATATGATTTGTGAGATATATTCTTGTATTATATGATTGTAATATAGATACTGTATTATATCCTTCATATTATAGACTTTGTACTATTAGGAAAAACTGAATAACAAAGTAGAAAATTCTGTGGAACGTTTCGCCCTTCATAGGAATAAACTAATGTTTTTATTGATGGAATTATATTAAAATTAAGGGGATTATAAATTTAAACCTCGGTTATAATTCAGTTATCTCCCTACACATATATTAGAATATAATTTACTTATCCTCCTCCTGCATATATATATAGAACTTAAAGAATGGGCTTTACCATTTTTCAGTATTAATCTTATCGAACAAAATATTTGCTATTTTGTTCCAGTATCTGCTGCCAGTTTTCTACTAACTTCTTAATTCCATCCTCTCATGTATTTTTTTTATCTTTTATTTTATCTTTCTCGGTATGCTCTAGGTACCTTTTGCACTTTGGCATGCAACAGAAATTCTTCATTTATGATTTCATTCCACAAGATTCTATTATCTTTTACCCAACTTCTTAATTCCATCTTTCCGTGTACATATATCTTTCTTAATAAAGAGATTTTACTGTCTTCCAGGGAATTGAGTTTTTTTTTTATTTACCATTTTGTTCCAGTATCTTCTGCCATCTTTCCAGCAACGTCTTAATTCTATTCCACCACAACTTTTATATTTTCTCAGCAAAGAAACGTTCTAAGTACCTTTTGAAGTCTTCCTAAAAATAAAATTTACTTCATTAAAAGAATTTATTGAGTGGCAGATATAGCGAGTGGGAGAAATATTTTCAACCTCATTCTAACAATTTTTATATGGTCACCAAATCGAATAGTTGGTCTGACATTGTCCCTATAAAATGTTACACCGTTTCTATTTTCTGATCAATTTTCATTATTGTCCCGAATCTAATTGGAAATAGTAGTCAATCTAATCAATCGTTTGATTGTACAAAATGAACCCACAAAAGATGACACCATTCCAGTCCCTACCATATGCACACTAATATATTATTTGGATAAAAGCTAATTTTAATACGGTTAATAATACTTGATTTTTCCCGGTCCACGATTTCTTGCATTTCGTGTTGTTGTAGAGTATCTACGTTTCATCGTTAATCACATTTTTTCTCGAAAAATGAACACATCTGTAACGTTTAAGTAACAAATGACATACGGGAATATGATCCACCAGGTATTGTTTTGCTACACATCAGAGCGAATAACAAAAACGGGAAAATTTTCATATCAAAGAAAGTAACCTGGAATAAACTTCTAAGCTGGCACAAGATGATGAACAAAGCCGAATTAAGGTAAAAGTAAAAAATAATATCTATACTGTAGAGATCTTATTTCTTTAGTTTTAAGTAAATTAGAACGTTATGTAACGTTGATTATTCTCAAGCAATGTTTCGATATAAATGCTATGACAGAACAGAAAGAAACATTACAAACCACTTTTGACATATTTGATTATTCACAGTCCCTTCTCCATAAGCATAAGAAAATTCATCATTGAGTCGCATCTTTACCAGCCATAAAATATAATAATATAACAAGCAAAAGTTGCTTATTTTCTTCTCTCTTGGATGTTAACAATAAATAAACATAAATACTCCAAAACTGATTTGTTAAAATAATTCAGGTT
>CAHIKZ030000906.1:227500-230000 GCA_903632075.3 Acanthosepion pharaonis | reverse complement strand
ATTATAATAAAAACATGCTGAAATCGCTACACGAAAGCTTTCCTGATTCAAAACTTTGATTGTACTTCTTCAGGCGATGATAATTAACTGGTGATTAAATGTTTTCTAAAAATTAAAAACAAAGTGTTACGTCTTTTCTTTATTTTATATATGAATATTTATGTATGCAGGATTTATACATATACGTTTATAAGTTCTTATTTATAATGGTGAGAATGTGTACTTAAAAACAACGTATTATGCGTATATGGTTGTGTGCGTGTGTGTGAGTGCACGTATTCGTCTGGGTGTTTGTGTATTTAGGTATCAGTTAGCTTATGTGTGCATAATCGTGAATGTACGTATGTGAAATGCCACAGTGTATGTATCAACATGAAGGGCGTGGCCCATCTACTGACACGAAAAAGAAATATAAACATCCCATAATGTTCTTTGAGTTCAAATCAAACCCAGCCGACTTGGGAACGGAAGGCTTCCCGACTCTTCACTCCCAGTCCAGAGTGCCACTAGACATAT
Organism: Acanthosepion pharaonis; assembly: GCA_903632075.3. Classification (NCBI taxonomy): domain Eukaryota; kingdom Metazoa; phylum Mollusca; class Cephalopoda; order Sepiida; family Sepiidae; genus Acanthosepion; species Acanthosepion pharaonis. The sequence continues at coordinate 229,484 of CAHIKZ030000906.1, read as the reverse complement.
AACCGAATCCATTTTTATCGCTTAACGTGCAAAGATCATGCTTGTGTGGAGTCAACAAATTTGTACATTAAACTCACATGTGACTTGTGTGTACTAACAGTAAAAAGGAAGGGGGAGAAAAAAGCCAGATTTTGCATTGATACCGGGATTCTACTGTAAACATAAGGCCTTTTTTACCAACTTGTTTGTTTCTCGTAAAAAAGACAAAACTACTCTGATGTTGGCGGCCGGGAACTGTTTGTGGTCGGGATCTTAAGTTCGCGCAGTATGTTCGGCTTCTTTTGTTGGAGATAGGAAGCTTTAAAGAAAATAATAAAGTAAGAAGAAAGAAAATTTTCATCTATCGTTTCCTTGCTTTTATAGGTTAGGATTTGCGTCTAGATTTTATATTTTTCGCTTTATGAGGCACTCGGATAAAGTCGGATAATGTCGTCAGGAATCGACAAAGGTCGACCGAAATGAAATCTGTTTTCCGGTGTTAAACTGATGTAAAAACTAATGGGTTTTTGATGCCTCCCACCAAGTGTAAGCAAAAGTAAATAATATTTTTTTTCATTATTTTCCCAACAAAATATCGTTCATATATATTTAAAAGCAAAATCTCTCAATATCAATATATATATATGTGTGTGTGTGTGTGTGTGTGTGTGTGTGTGTGTGTGTGTGTGTGTGTGTGTGTGTGTGTTTCTAATAGTTGGATTAATTATATCCGGATAATTTCGCAGAGGTAAAGCTGCACATCAAAGGTAAGATAAAATTCACGAATGTATTAAGATTTATTATGATATCATATCTAAAATATTTATGATATCATATCTAAAATAAGCCACATATAAAACGTTAATTTTTGACATCAACTATCTTTGAGATAGAACAAATTTAAAATTTGTAATTTTCTTTCTACGGGTATCAACTCAAAATAAACTGTACTCAACATTACCAGTAAAATCAAAATTTTCTTTAAATGGGTATCAACTCAAAATCAATTGTAATTATCATTATCAGCAAAAACAATTATATTCATCATTGTAAGCAAAATCAATTATACTTATTGTCAGCAAAATCAATTAAACTAATCATTTTCAGCAAAATCAATTATACTCATTATCATCAAAATCAATTGTACGCATTATCCGCAAAATCAATTATACCCATCATTATCAGCAAGATTAATTATATTCATCATTGTCAGCAAAATCATCTCTACTCATCATTGTCAACAAAATCAGTTATACTCATCATTATCAATAAAATCAGTTCCACTCATCACTAACAGCAAAATCAATTGTACTTATCATTATCAGCAAAATCAATTATATTCATCATTGTTAGCAAAATCAACTCTACTCATTATTGGCTGCAAAACCAATTGCACTCATCATTGTCAGCAAAGTCAATTATTCTCATCATTGTCAGCAAAGTCAATTATTCTCATCATTGTCAGCAAAATCAATTATACTCCTTATCAGCAAATTTTGAAAGAGTGATAGAAGCTGATTAGCCCATTAATACCCACAGTAAAACCCAACATTAATTGTAAAAATTAAACTAAAAATCTAGTATTCTAAGTTTCTAAAAAAATTATCCAGTATTATTGTTTGATATAAATCCGGTATTAATTAAAGGCTTCTACCTATTGGGCATTAAAGTCCTCTGTCTCTCTAAATGGACAACAACGAGTTAATTGATTTCGTAGGTTAGATTACCTTTGCTACTTAATTAGTTCAGTTTATTACAATACAAGACAGCATGGATAAAACAGTGAGTGAAGATCAAAATTCTTCCGAGAATTTGTTTGTATAAATCATTATGGTCGTACTAGCATAAAACCGTGAGCAACTGTGCTGTTTGTGTCCTCCAGGGGTCACAAAGCAGGGCTATTTAAATACCCACTGTTTTCCCCCAATTCGGGGAGCGGGTGAGAAAGGGAGCCCTAAACATTATTTACTCACAACATACTTACAATTTTGGGGGAATATATATA
>CAHIKZ030000906.1:185000-225000 GCA_903632075.3 Acanthosepion pharaonis | reverse complement strand
AAATAAAATCTTAGAAACCTCTCAATTCGTATTTAAACCACCAAATATTGATCTGCTTAGTGAGAAATAGTATTTTTGTAATAACAATCAGACCCTAAGTCTTTAAAAAATAACACGATTGAATATACCAAGACCAACAAGCATTTTCATCAAATCGTTTAATAAATTAACAGCAGAAATAAAACCTTCGTGGACATGTATGGTAAAACTTTTCTCTTTCTTGATTGTCTGTCATGTTCAATGTTATTTAAGTCCCTTTTGATACTCCAGCAGTATCATGTACAATGGAATAGGTGCATTCAATTGGAATGTCTTTAGTTGGAGTTTCTTTCCAACTGTGAAAACAAAATGTTCTGAATGCATTTGGTTTCCTTCCGTAGTGAAGGGATACAACTGACGGGATAAAATTATGAATACCAAACAGATTTTAGGGTTTCATTTTATTGATGTCACCTTAAGTGTATTACTGATAAAGTTTATCAGTTAATTTGAATTTTGGCGATAAATTGGAAAACTTCGGTACATCTATTTTAAAATTTTTGACTCAAAAACACTTTTTATATATAAATGGTTTATTTCAGGTGGCTGATATAAATTGCTCGGCCTACCTGAAAAATGATGTGTTTCTACGACCTTTAGTAACTAAATTTTGCGATCATCCAAGATCGCAAATTGATCTTTTTTTTTTCTAAAACTGAGCAATTTCAGTACAGCAAAAATCGTAGCTAACCATTAAGAACTATGGCCATTTTTGGAATCAGCACCATCAAATTACCTAAAAAATGTGTCTTGTTTCTTGGCACCAAAAATCGTGTTGACCAGCGTAATTTAACAACATAATCTGCATTTTTCCAAGAGACGTGTATTTGTTCTAACACACAAATTGTTAAAATACGTTAATATTTTTATAGTTCGTTCACTTCCACCTAATGAAACTCAAAATGGAAATTTGAATTTTCAGACACGAACCTGAATTTTCATGTAGACATTTATGAATCTATATTTTCGCTATTACTTCATTTCAGTACATTTCCTATTTTAAGAATACTTAAAAGTTCGAGCTACCTTTTATTGAAATTGGTTTTGTATTAATCTGTCCATGATTGATATGGTTGTGTGTATCTTTCATCGTGTGTCTGTTAGCGTGTCTTGGTATATGTGTAGTGAATGCGTAGATACTTAAGTTGACGTTCAGTTATGTCGGATATGCGTATATTAGTCACTCTTCATACCACCTGTCTTTATATTTCACTCTCTATATCTTTAGCTTTCGTTCTCTGTCCCTCTCTCTTTCTCTGTCTCTCTGTCTCTGTCTCTCTCTCTCTGTCTCTCTCTCTCTCGCTCTCTCTATCACACACACATACAAACACACGCACAGGAGAGTTACATAGATATATATGGACAGAGATATGAATATGATTAGATAGATAGATAGATAGATAGATAGATAGATAGATAGATAGATAGATAGATAGATATGAATAGATTTCGATAGATACGAATAGATTTCGATAGATATGAAGAGATTTAGTTAGATATTAAAACATTTAGATAGATAGATAGATAGATAGATAGATAGATATGAACTGTCTGAGATAGATACATTATTTTTCAGTTATCTACTTCTTAATACATGATGTCGTTATGTACATCTCTTAATGGTGCTCAAATATATTTTTCTACTCGAGATATAAACCAAGTAATTTAATGACTTTTTTCGACTAATATATCTTATTACTATAAACATTGTTTTAGTGAATGCACGGATATAAGTACACATATAAGAGAATGAGAGAGAGAGAGAGGCACACATACACACGCATATAGTGATTTTCCAAGCATAATTTAGATTTGGCACAAGGCCGAAAGTATGGGGCACCCACTGAGAATCGAACTCACTATTCAGTCGTAATTGTTCTAGCGAGACAAGCTTGACACCGCCTCGAGGTGCCCCATACACGCATATATATATATATATGTATGTGTGTGTATATATATATGTGTGTGTGCGCACACGGGCGTGTGTGTGTTATCACAGGATATTTAAGCAGTAGCTTTTATTAAAATAACAAAAAAAACGCATGAAATATCTGGTCTACTTTTTTTAGGACTTATGACAAATGACTTCTTGAACATCAGAAGAAGAAAGCTTGCCAGGTACTCCCTGCCTTTTTATTAAATAGAACATGTTTATACGCGTGCGTGTGCACACACACACATGCATATATATATATATATATATATATATATATATATATATATATATATATATAAAAAATATATTTTCAAAATGTGCTATATTTATGGGATAAAGTGCTCAATATCAGAAATAGACTGTGTGTAAATATAAATATAAAAGGGAATATTGAAAACACTCAGAGACGACAGGCTGTTTCATGCTAGACGCAATCGTCAGGCCGCTATATATATATATATATATATATATATATATATATATATATATATATATATATATTATACTCGTCTGAAAAAACCTTAGGTGTTTTGACTTGTAAATGAACAAACCAATACACAAGGAAAAATAATGGATGAAAAAAGAAAGTACTAAGAACAAGTAATTGAGGCGAAAACAATCGTCTAGAATCCAAGGTACGAGTCCAAAGAAAAAAACCTCCAAAATAAGTAAAGTGCTCAACACACTAAGTAGAGCAATTCTAAACTATGAACCTAAAGAGCCAGGTAAACCTACCTAGGTTTCACCTCCGCAGATCGTTAGGATTCACTGGGCAGTGCACCTTGACGATCCGCGTAGGTGAAACCTGGGTAGGTTTACCTGGATCTTTAGGTACATAGATAGATAGATAGATAGATAGATAGATAGATAGATAGATAGATATGCATGTATACGTGATCGCGCATGTGCGCGCAATTAAATTCGCAATAATGATGCGGCCACCATTTTAAATTAGCATTAAATAATGTGTTCACCATGGGGCCCACAAAATCTACATGTCTTCGTAAAGAGTAACTGAGTGCGCGTCATGTTCAACAAGCAGCATAAGGATTGAAGTTGGGAACCCTGTTGTAAAGTGATATGGGTTTGATGTTTGAAACTACATTAGAAGAAAGGTAAGCGAACAGTATCAACCACATACACCACCACCACCACCACTGCATTCGATCAAATGTTGAACACAAAGAAAATGGGTGTCATAAAGTGTGTTTGTAGATCAAATGGCATCGATCTGTAGAATCGAATTAAAGTAATTATAAATAACGTATATATCTTAGTATAAAGGAAATTTACATTAACCAGAAAAGGGCTTAGACAGAAGCGTCTACCTTTTTAAATTTGGATTTTTTTAATGTAACTATAACAACAAAAACATTTCGATTTCATTTTTGCCTTGAAAATGTCGGAAGATGAAACGCGTCGGCAGAATATAAGATTTGTTTTTCCAGTTGTCATTTTATACCAATTTGTCTTGTCCACAGAATTGATCTGGGAATTTAACTGTGTATACTTGTATATAAGTTTACTTCATGTTTAATGCGATCCCTGAACCTTTCCGTAAAAAACACGTTTTTTCATATTAATTGACTTCATTCTTTTTGTCTTTTTTTTTTTTTTGTGGAAAGGTACCACAAATTGCTGAGAAAAATCACATATCAAATATCTGATACAAAGATTTAGATACTGAAAAACTTTAGCTGTGTGTAGTGCAACAGATCTCTGAAAATGCATGATTTTAACCACTTCAACAAATTACCTGTGTATAGTGTGACCCCTATTTTTGTCGTAAAACCTGATCATAAAAACATGCACTATACTTGAGTATATACAGTAATAGGTCTCATCTGGATACTTTGGATAAGGTTATGCTACCAAATACGTAGAATCATATAGGTCAATCGTGGCTTTCTCTGAATGATAATGTCTCAAAACAAATATTTGAGAGCTTATATTAAAAACAGAAGCATTGATGTAATGCAGAAGCCTTTCCAATTGCCCGATCTCAAATTTATCAAAAACTAATGTCAAAGGTTCACAACTAACTTCCGACAAAGAAATCTCATATACGCGAATGATAGCTACAATAATACGGTAAAATTCTCACTGGAATTGGAAAATAATTGAATTGCATTGTTGCCTCAAAGATATGATTTTATATAGGAAAATACAATTGTTGGTTATCTGTTAATTATTAATATTTGTTCTTTTATTTATTTATTTTAATTATGCATCCTTTTTAGTTAATAATAATAATAATAATAATAATAATAATCAAAAATACGTGGATATACTTAAGTGGAATTGGAAGTGTATTAAAAAAATGCATCCACTTGTGGGGACGTGGATTAGGGTCAGATCATCTCTGCTTGTGTCTACCGAATAAACGAGTCTGAAGTTCAATGTTCCAAAGCCCATGATAAAACTTCACTGATGCTACCACTCAGCGATAAGCGTCCTCATACGAAAAAAGTTTTCCACTTTGTCATAGATTTTTCTAAAATTGTTCTCATATATATAATTTATATATCGTCCCCCAACAAAACAGATAGATATGTAGATAGAGATAAAAAGAGGAATGGCGATACTGCAATAGATAGATAGATAGATAGATAGATGGGAAAAGACTATATATATATATATATATATAGAGAGAGAGAGAGAGAGAGAGCGTGTGTGTTTGTGTCTGTGCGTTCGGGTCTGTGAGACAGATAGGAAGAGCGCTACTGAGATAGATAGATAGATAGATAGATAGATAGATAGATAGATAGATAGATAGATAGATAGATGACCGTTTTTGCATTAGCGTTCATATGTATTAGTGTTAATCATTCGAAAAATATAACCTTACACATGGACACATAGTTATAAATATAGATGCACTAGATAAAAAAAGAGTTATATACATCTATATATGTGCGTGTTTGTATGTGTATGAGAGAGAGAGAGAGAGAGAGATAATATGATATGTGAATGCCTATATACCAGAATAATTTTAGGAAAATCTTTGACAAAGTTGAAAACCTTTTTCATGCAACGCATTTCATCCTTTAGAACGCTTCCGATGCGCTATTGAAAGTTGACAACTTTTGCATAACGCGTTTTGTATATATATATATATATATATATATATATATATATATATATATATATATATATATATATATAAATATAAAGAGAGAGAGAGAGAGAGAGAGAGAGCATTGTTTTGCATAATTAAATAACTTCATGGTGCGATTAATATTTTTCAAATTTTTGCTTACTTCGATAGATCCTGGTTCAAATATCAAGGCTGAAGCTTCTTTGTTGAATATGACCAACATATGATATCATTGTAAGACTTAGTTGTACTTTGAACAGATGTGACTCTTTAAACTGGAAAATACTTTTTAAACATTGAACACAAAGTTAAAAGAATATTAGAAACATACATTCTGTTTTCATTAGGTTTATTTTTGTGACTGTTTACATGTATTTTCTGCCCATAAGAGGACTTGCAAACTTTTCTGCAAAAGTAACTTGATATCTCAGTACTTAACGCCATTTTGTTGTTGGTTGGTGTTGTGGCAAGATAACTTCATATATGACTTAATTTCTCTGCTTTACTCAGGCAAATCCTGTCGCAATCATCACAAGTAAGTTCAAGCATGTGACCGATATGATCTGTAAATTATACATCAAGACCGTTTCGAACATTTCTTTCCAGGATTTTTTGTTACATTCTGAGTACACCCAAAAGCAATTTTTCTATTATAAACATTCTTCCGCCAGGTGGCACGATCATTTGCATAGAACTCCCATGTGTATTGATGTTTGCAACGTACAGTGATTTGTTTAGGCCATCCACAGAACACTTCTTCGGCTTACGGGATGGTTGCCTTCCGTTAGCAAACTCTCCAATAAAAGTTGCTTTGGTATGGAAGGCTTTCAACACACACACACACACACACACACACACACACACACACGCACAGGCACACACATACACGCGCATATATATATATATATATATATATATATATATATATATATATATATATATATATATATATATATATATATATATATATATATATATATATATACGAGTACTTTCGACATAAGCACAATTTCATCATGAGGGTCTTGGTGTTTTTAAGACAAAAATGTTTGTGTTGATCATTTTTAAGCCAAAATTGTTGTGTCCATCTGAAAGTTAATTTTTTTTACCTGTGAAGTAAAAAACGCTAAGGTTATGTACTGTTTAAATTTCACAATAAAATAAAATGAAATGTCCAAATATTTTTTTTTAAATCATTTGGACATTTCATTAGTTACCCATCCCTGACGCTTACATCAGGAAATTTAAATCATAGTGTATATAACATCAGCGTTTTTCCACTTCAAACGTAAAAACTTTAACTTTCAGATGAACACAAAAATTTTGTCTTAGGAAAATGATAAACGCAACCATTTTTGTCTTGGAAAAAGCAATACCTTGATGATGACAGTGTGCTAATGTCGAAAGTACTCGTAATAAATGAATATATATCAACATGGTAATTTTCTCTCTTACTTTAATAAGCATAATAAAACGCTTGTCCATGAATATGAAAGGATGCTATTGAAAATAAGTACACAATACTTGATTAAATTATTCAATGAGACATGTTAATGAAAAGATACTGTCAAAATATACGCAATATATATATATATATATATATATATATATATATATATATATATATATATATATATGTATATATATATATAATGAAAAACAGACCACTTTAAGGTACCATTACAATAATTTATTCCACCAAAATCCTTTTTAAAGGATTTCGGATCATCAGGTAACACTTCTAACAATGAAATGAGAGGAAAAAAAAATTAATTATATATATATATATATATATATATATATATATATATATATATATTCTAAAGAAGTAATGGTTTTTTTAATTTATTAATCCGACAGATTTTATCACTTTAAACGTTATTTTTAGTCAATACTCATATTTCATTTATTAAACAGTATATTTAATTATTTTGGTTTACTGACTTGAATATTGAAGAAATCTTATTAAAGAAAAGATGCGCCATCTGTCGGGATTCTTTAATAGATTTCTCAAATATTCAGGCGGGCAGACGAAAATAATGAAATATATTTTTTAATAAATAATCAAAACGTCTACTCAAACATGAGTATCCACTGAAAATAACGTATAAAACGATAAAATCTGTCGGATTAATAAATCTAAAAAATCCATTACATCTTTAGAAATTGCCTTGTTTACTCTACGATACGGACACATATGAACATTCGAGAATCTTGTGAGAATTTGCGCTTATAAGGTATTATTCGACTTTGTTTTTTCGGCGAGTTCCTTCGTGGGTGAGTTGTATTAAAGCACGTCGAATCTCACGACGGTTTCTCCTGCTAGGGGAAACAGGTTCTAATCCTGTCGGAGGGTACATCTTTTTCTCTAATAAGATTTCCCGAATATTCAGGCCGGATGAAAAAAATAAATAAATATGCTGTTTGATAAATAATCGGAGCGTCTGCTTAAATATGAGTATGAATGCATACACACTCACCTACTATATATATATATATATATATATATAGAGAGAGAGAGAGAGAGAGTATAATATATCAAAGTATAAGATTGGTGTATACGGAATAAATTCCAATAACCAACAAATACTATTCTTAAAAGAGTGCTCAATACAGAGTAGTGCAAATATAATTATTTATTCGAAAATTATAACATAAATATGTTATAAAATCACTACAAATATAGCCATTTTGTTTCAACACTTCTGGTGTCTTTTCAAGGGATGGTGTTGAATGTAGGATAAAGGTTTTTTTTCTAAAAAAAACAACATTTATTCTACATTCAATACCATCACTTGAGAAGATACCAAAGTGTTGAAACAAAATGTTGAAAAAAAAATGGCTATTTTTGTAGTGATTTTATAACATTTTTATGTTATAATTTTCGAATAAATGATTATATATATATATATATATATATATATATATATATATATAGAGAGAGAGAGAGAGAGAGAGAGATCATTGGTTTGTATATTTAAATCATTGTTGTTGTGTGATAATTGATATTGATTCTGCGGTTAATATTCTAATTATTTTTAAATTCTACCATATTAATTTATTTCCAAAATTTAAAATCAGCATTTTTCCTATTGTCACGATTTTTATTACTATGTCTTTAAATTAAGATCTGACATTTCCTATTTTACTGTCATACAATAAATATCTTGAGGCAATGATGAGTGAACCATATTTCATTATAGATATTATTATAAAAGACCTCCTACTACATCTGTTTATGATGCATAGTTTTATACATACATATATATATATATATATATATATATATATATATATATATATATATATATATATATATATACAGAGAGCGAGCGAGCGAGAGAGATACGTACTTACACAGATCTAATTTTACAGTAATCTGTTCATCACATTCAACCGCCATGTTATGCCTAATTACAAACGTTATTGTATCGTTGGAAAAAAGTAAAAAAAAATATGAAACCGGAAAAGAGATAGTAAGTACTCAGAACATTTAAAAAGATTGTAATGACCACATTTAAAAGATGGTAATGATTGCATTATAATCTAATATCGAAGCAGATGATTAATTTACTTCTAGGGAGATCATTTGGTCATATTGGTAAAGGAAGCAAACTCTGCGATTATTTTGGACTTGCTAAACAAATTCTTCACCCCCACGGCTAGATTGAGGGTAAGGGTAATCTCCATGGTTTTAAAAATTCACCTAATAAGCTTTGTTTCCCTCTCAATTCATTCAATATTACCGATTTATTTTCTTTCCTTCCTATCTACATTTACTTACATTACTTATCCACAGTTAGCCTCCGTTTCGGAACAGATATCGCATTTAAAAAGGAAGGAGGAAGTCATTTTGAATAATAATACCCAACTAATGGGTCTCCAACTGAGAATTAAAAAAAAAAACAGTTAAATGGACGTGCTAAGACATAAGGGAGATAACTCTTGGTCGAAGATGACTTCGCCAAGATGATCTTCAGATGCACTGTATATATATATATATATATATATATATATATATATATATATATATATATAGAGAGAGAGAGAGAGAGAGAGAGAGGGAGAGAGAGTTGGATTGATCAATCAATCAATCAAACTAAATATGTTACTTCTATCACTGATATTAAGCGTTTTCCAATAAGTACTGCATATATATATATATATATATATATATATATATATATAATATATATATATATATATATATAGATATAAATATAGAATATATATATATATTTATACTCATTTTACATATATATATATATATATATATATATATATATGCGCGCGCACGTGTGTATGTGTGTGTGGTGACTATTTGCTTATTAGATGAATGATAACAATCATCTATATGTGAATATCTTTTTTGCATATTTTGAAAAGAACATTATTTTTAATTCTCCACTTTCTCTCCATTCCATTTTCTAGAGAAAAAATTGCTTTCTTTATCCCCAAGTGAAAATTTTGTTTCAGCTGTTACATTCTCGTGAGTAGAGTGGTAAATACAAATATATTTATTGTTTAATTGAGTCGGAAATAAAATCAAGATCGACTGAAGATTCACTAGATTGCCTTGAAAATCAGAATTAAGTACCTTGTCTGTTAACCGACCACAAAAATAAGCAAAAAATAAAACTCAAACGGCTCTCGCCTCATTAAGCATAATTACAATGTTTGGGCAAAGCACATATAAGCACACATTCATATACAAATACATATATGCACACATGCACATATCAACATATATATGCACAAATGTACATACACACACATATAAGCACACATGCACATACAAACCCATATATGCACACATGCACATACAAACATATATACGCACACATGCACATACAAACACATATAAGCAGACATAAATATACAATCACATATAAACACAGATGTATATACAAACATATATAATGCACACATGCACATACAAATACATATATAGACATGCACATACAAACCCATATATGCACACATGCATATACAAACATACAAGCACACATGCATATACAAACTCATATATGGTTACATGCACATAAAAATACATATACAAACACATGCACATACAAATACATATACAGACATGCACATACAAACCCATATATGCACACATGCACATACAAACAGATATACACACAAATGCACATACAAACACATATACTCATGCATGCACATACAGACACATATATGTACACATGCACATACAAACCCATATATGGTCACATGCACATAAAATACATATACAAACATAATGCACATACAAACCCATATGTGCACACATGCACATACAAACCCATATACGCACACATGCAAATATACAAACACATATAAACACAGATGCACATACAAACACATATAAGCTCACATGCACATACAAATACATATACACACATGCACATATAAACCTGTATATGCACACATGCACATACAAACACATACAAGCACACATGCACATACAAACCCATATATACATAGATACACATACAAACACATATACGCACACAAGCAGATACAAATCCATATATGCACACATGCATATACAAACCCATGTATGCACACTTGCACATACAAACCCATATATGCTCACATGCACATAAGAATACATATACAAACACATGCGCATACAAAGCAATATATGTACACATTCACATACAAACAAATATATACGCACACAGCCACATACAACCACATATAGGCAGACATGCACATACAGACGCTTATAAGAACACATGCGTATAAGAACACATTTTTATATGATTTTATTCGCTTATAGTGTTTACATTTGTTTATCCCTATAGCTCATGAATATCCAGGTAAAAACTCCTAGTCGACTATTCAGTGTATGAGAATTAGTCATGTGAAGAATAACAAATCATACAAAGCGATAGAATTAAGAAAAATTTTTTAAAAAAACCTTACATTTGAATTTTTCAGTTATAAACTTAAATTTCTTTTGTAGTTGGTTTACGCTGCATCTTCAGACTACTTTAAATGCAACAAATACAGGAAATAAATGCATTTAAAAAAAAAAATAAGATGAAAGACAGACAAGAAGGGAAGAAAAAAATTATGGTAGCGGGGGGTGTAATAGATGAGAAGAACAAATAAAAATGAAGACGGAAGGAAAACGAAGATATCTTTTAGGATGAACAGGCATGGTGTGAGTTTTTAACGAAACATCTCTTCTGTCAAATGCCATAAGAATAGGGTAACATTTAAAAAAATATTAAGTGTGGCACAAGGTCAAAATTATGTGACTTGTAAAAAATTATATATATTTATATTTATATAAATGCATTTACAGACACACAAACATAATACATATATGTATATATATAATTATTTCTTAAAATTATTACGAATATATTTATGCTCATAAATATTTCATTCCTATTAATACTATATTTAGAGGGCGCGCTTAGTTTTACAGTCGTTTCCCTGATTAAGACATGGGATACAAGTTAAATATCTGTTTGCAAGTATATTTTTTAGAAGGACTCCAGTTCACTGGACCTGTAACATTAATTTTACCGCTTAAAAAACGGTTTGTCTACTGAAACACATATACCCCTTAAATAATATAATGTTTATCGCAATAAGAGACTCTGTATGAAAAAAAATAATAATTGCTTTAAAATAACTCATATATACGTACACTCAGGATATTTTTAAATACAGCAAGCACATTTGTGAAATCTAAGTTAAACCGCGTTTGGGAGTAGTAGTAGTTATGTTGGAAATTGAAGATCATGAATTGACGGCTTCAAGATAGATCCTGCTGTTTGAATTGGTCATTTGATGATCTGCAGAAAATCGAAAGCCTCAGATTAAAAGACGTCTATTGTTAGTTAAGCCCTTTGGGACTGCTATTCAAGAAGTCGGTTCCTTTTTATTTATTATAATTTTTTTTTTTTTTCATGTGGCAGAGATCAGTCCCAAGCTGTGCAATATCAGCGTGAATTGTCCTTTTTTTTTCCATATTTGTCTGTCATATCTAATTTGTAATTGAGTTGAATGCGTAAACACACACACGCGCGCGCATGTGCGCAGTGGCTGGTAAGCGCGCGTGCGAGCACACAAACACACACACACACATTCACACACGCACGCACGCACACACCCACGCACACCCACACACACACACACACACACACACACACACACGCACATATACAGTCAGAAGTGAATGGGCGCGCCCACACATGGAGATGCATACCACACAGACATACATATTCACAATAGTAACAGAAATTGCAATAAGACACACACACACATATAGATAGATAGATAGATAGATACACACACACACGCGCACACACACACACATAAATATATATATATATATATTTTATAAATATATTCATATACACACGCGCATATACAAAATGCATTGGTACAAGTGTGCCTTACATTATAGCAAATAGTAAATGAAATCAACGAAACGGGTTCGAATTCCGCTCTTCTCGCTGGCTGAATCTTGGGAAATCTATGAATATATGTCTTCACCTGTTATGGGCCATATAGCAGGGTAAACTGAGTTCCCTATTTTTGATTAGTAGCAAGTTTAGAAAACAAAACTATTTATAATCCAAATCCGTGGAGAAGACAATAGAAAATCTTTCCACTATCTTTGCCGCCAAATTATGGAAATTGCCAGATAATAAAGGAAATAAATCTGTAGAGAGCCGTTTTGAAAAGATATGGCATTTACAAAAAGCATTCAGTCTATGAGAATGTATATTCTGAATTCTAAACTGTTCAAAAAGCAATAGGAAATATTTCCACTATCTTTCCCAAGAAGTCGTCGTAATTCATTGATAAGCATCGTAATTCGTAAATAATAAAGGAAAGGAAACTGTGGACAACCATGATCACTTACGTTTGGAAGAGACACAGCATTTGCATTTGAGCACAACAACAACTAAAATGGAAAACTCATGTAACTCGAAGAGAAAATGATGGCATAATCAATAGGTTGATGTTCCACGCTATTTCAAATAAAAGGTTAGCAAGGAAACTCCCATGAATACTGAAAAGTCGATAAAAGATTAGTATTGAGAAACCTGTTTTCCTGATAAAACTTAAAAAAAAAAAGATTTTATAATTTTTAACAGAAAAGAGCATTAGCTACTCTGCCAATAAATGCTGAATGTCTCCTTATAAGGAAACGGCTAATAGTAATACGAGTATTCCTTGATATTTGCCCATAATAATAATAATATAAATGTACAAATCGTGGTGAAAGGAAAAAGTGGAAGTCATCCCCAATGTTGTTGGTGTTCTGGGCGCCATAAGTAATGAACTTCCAAAGTGTTTGGAGAAGATTGGGCTTCAGTATCATGAACTTTACTCTTTCAGACTGCTCGTATACTCCGATGATTTCTCAAATTATGATGTAAATAGGCCAACTCAGTGCACTGGTTGTGGATAGGTGATACATTGGTTCGATCTCCAACAGAATTTGCTATGTTTTCTTGTCGAGGAATCATGACATCAATCGAGGTCTCACGTAATCGCTTAGTAAGGAACAGTAAGGAAAGGAAGATTTTTTTTTTTAAGTCAATATACTAAAATGCATTTTCCGACTTATACTAAGTTAAAATTTACTATAGTTTACCCCACTGAATACCACACAATCTTTTGAAATATTCTCTCTTTATATCAATAAACCCACAATCTCATTGTTTGGGCGTGCTCCTGGATCTTCTTCGAGATTCGTCCTACAGCTGGTAATCTGAACATAACTACCCCTTGGCGGTCAAGGTTAAAACGCATCTCTACTAATTTCAATGAATACGAATAATATTTCATACCGGATCGGCCGTCAACCGGGACAACAAGGGCCGCGTCACTCAGAGAGGAACCAGTCTGAGAACGAAAAGTCTGCCACTGGAACAAACTCTTCCACACACGAAGAGACACTTGGTCACAAAAACCGGATTATTGCCAACCTTGGACCAAGTGACTCTATGCCAAATCGACTAATAAAAAGTAAACGAACGAAATGGAGCCGCGAAGAGTATCGACAAGTCATTACATCCTTCTTCACTGCACTCGAAAACCCAGCAAAGAACACCACCAATCAAACATACCAAATATGGAGAAGTACGGTGGGAAATGATATAAGACCTAACCTTAATCCAAACATGCTTGCCAATGTCCGTAGGGACATCATGCGAAAAAACAGACTCTCACAGGCAGAAATAGATAAGATAAAATTACATATAAGACAGAATACTATGACCCATCACTCAAACTCTATTGAGACGAATGTAGAAATAAGGAATGCAACAGAGTATGGGGTGGATGCTGGAGAGAATGAAGTACGGAATAATCTTCCAGGAAATGAAACCCAAGACTCTACCTTAAACACAACCTACTGTCCTCCAGAAACTGCACCTGGAGTCATCTTCAGTGACAATAAGTTAGAATTCCTTGAAAACCACGAAGCTGAAATCACCGAAGCGAAAAATGACGTCATCCAAGTACTCAGCAGAGTAACATTCACACAATTGTCAGACAGAGACCAGCTCCCGAAAATCCATATGACGAACTCCAACAGGCACATCGTGAAAATATACAATGCTGCTCTGGAAACACTGTTAACAGATAAACCACCGGAAACATCACAGAAGTTAACAACGTCATATACGCCACAGCTTTAGCAGCGACTCGGAAGCTTGGAGTCAAGACAATAAATAAAATTAACAGACACAGAGAACCAGCTTGGAAAACCAAACTGATTCGAGAAATACAACAAATCAGATGTGAGCTTTCTATATTAGATGAGCTCACCAGAAACCCTAATATTTCCACACGTAAATTCAAAAGATCAAGCGGAAATATAACATTAAATCCCTAATTGATATTCCATCAATCAAGTAAATGCTGAAGCAGAAACTTCAGCTAAAGGCGCAGAGAACAAGACGATACGAAAAAACGTTGTAGGTTCTATCGCCAAAATAAAATATTCCGAACAGATCTTAAGAAATTTTACAGGAAATTGGAAAAACACCTATACATGTCGAAAGGCCACCATCGATTGATAATGTACAGACATTCTGGGAAAATATCTGGAGCAGCCCAAAGGAGTATAACCCAAATGCAGAGTGGATACGGCGTGAAGAAGAACGAATGCTGGATACACCTCTGCAAGAATGGGAAAATATATCCACAGATGATGTTAGGCAAGCTCTAACGAAATCCCAAAAGTGGAAATCCCCAGGAAGTGACAAGTTGTCCAATTTCTGGCTGTATCATCTCACATCTACCCATGAAATTCTTGCAAAAACATTATCAACGCTTGTAAATAATCCCTATAAAACCCCGGAATGGATTACTGAAGGTATGACATACCTCATACCAAAGACAACTGAAACAGACGACCCCAAAAATTATAGACCGATAACATGTCTCTCCACAACGTATAAGTTGATCACGTCTGTATTGACGAACCGTACTTATTCCTTTCTCGAAACAAACAGCACTCTCCCGCTGGAACAGAAGGGATGCAGAAGAGGTTCATATGGCTGCAAGGATCAACTTCTGATAAATAAAATGATCCTGGAAAATTGCAGGAGACGACGCAGGAACCTAAGTGCAGCGTGGATTGATTATCGTAAAGCCTTTGATCCTTAAGACTTTGGAAATGTACAAAGTCTCCCCTGTGGTATTAAATTTCCTTAAGCACAGTATGGGAATGTGGAACACCAAACTATACCTTAGTCACACCGGGGGCACTGCCATATCCAACCGTCTGAGTATCCGACGTGGAATATTTCAAGGAGATTCTCTGTCACCCCTTCTGTTTTGTTTATCCTTAATCCCTCTTACACATGAACTGAACAACAGTAGCTATGGTTACAAAATAAATAAGAAAATATTCAGTCACCTACTCTACATGGATGATCTCAAACTCTTTGCCAAAGACGACAATGAGTTGAAAGGCCTCCTCAATATTGTAAAATACTTCAGTGACGACATAGGTATGGACTTCGGATTAGATAAATGTGCAAAAGTAACTTTCAAGAAAGGTAGAATTACAGAAACACCCTTAATAGATTTAGATTTTGTCACAAAGATTAGGGAACTGGAGCATGGTGAAGCTTATAATTACCTAGGAATTAGCGAAGGAGATGGCATACAACACCCCCAAATGAAGGAGAAAATAAGAAAAGAATACTACAGGCGTATACGTCTGGTACTAAATACTGAGCTGAACTCAAAAAACAGGATATCAGCCATAAACACATTGGCTGTCCCTGTGGTGCAATACAGCTTTAATGTCCTTAACTGGACCATAGCTGAAATTAAGCGACTGGATGCCAAAACGAGAAAGCTACTACTCACTTGCTATCGCATGCATCATCCCAAAGCTGATGTCGACCGTCTGTATGTGCCCAGATCCGAAGGAGGCAGAGGATTAGTTCAACTAGAACTGTCCTACAAAACTACAACAATTGGCCTCCAAAGATATTTGGAAACTACAGAAGACTGGATGATGGTATGCGTCAAGGAACATGAAAGTAGTAAGCGTCTCTACTCCGTAATGAAGGAAGCCAACAAATTCAAAATGGAGTTCCAAATGGGCGTAGAGATGCAACTATAGCACAATACAACGGCTGAAACTGCAAAATACCTAAAAAAGATAGCTAAGACGAATGCAACAGACCAGTTACAGAAGCGATGGCAAGATAAACCGCTTCATGGTTAATACTCTGCCCGTACCAAACAAGCTGACGTAGACAAAACCCGTACCCATCAGTGGCTACGTAGTGCAGGGTTGAAAGCGGAAACTTAAGGTTTTATCCTTGCTTCGCAGGACCAATGCTTGCTAACTAGGAATTATCAAGCACATATACTAAAATATTGTGTCAGCCCAAAATGCAGATTCTGTGATAAATATCCAGAAACGATTGATCATCTTGTAGCAGGTTGTACGTTGTTGGCACCCACTGAATATAAAACCCGACATGACAGAGTGGGCCAATATCTGCACTGGAAAATCTGCAACTTCTACGGGAAGAAAACTAAAAGAAACTGGTATGAACACCACCCAGACCCGGTTACGGAGATAGGACCTGTTACAATTCTATGGGACTACACAATACACACTGACAGAACAATCAAGGCCAACCGCCCAGATATTGTTATTAAAGACCACAAACAAAAACGGTGCCTCCTTATTGATATGGCAGTCCATGCTGACTGCAATGTATCTTTGAAGATATTCAAAAAGTTGTCAAAGTACAAGGACCTTGAAATAGAAATCGCGAAAATGTGGCATATGGGAACATCAACAATCCCTGTTGTAGTTGGAGCCCTAGGACTGGTTGGAAAAGATTCCAGTAGACTAATTGAAGGGATTCCTGGAAGTCCATGCCTCAAGGAGATACAGAAAATTGTTCTGACAAGTACAGCCCACACCTTACGAAGGGCTTTATCTATGTAATCATTTTTTTTTTTTTTGTCAGTGGAAAGTGTCATGACGCCATTTCTAACCTTAGGTCCCTAAGCATTAGCATTAGAGATGAGGAGAACAGATATTACACTTTGATCATAGACTGATGGACAGGAAGTGAAGAAAAGTGGAACTCGAATACCAATGGCTGCCCAGTGAATGAATGCCAAATGTTTCTTTATAAGGAAATGACTAATATTACCATTAGCATTACAGATGAGGAGAACAGATACTACACTTTGATCATAGACTGATGGCCAGGAAGTGAAGAAAAGTGGAACTCGAATACCAATGGCTGCCCCGTGAATGAATGCCGAATATTTCTTTATAAGGAAATGGCTAATATTTCCATTAGCATTAAAGGTGAGGAGAACAGATACTACGCTTTGATCATAGACTGATGGCCACGGATAAAGTAAAACTCAAATAGCATTGGCTATAATATTTATTTGTGTAATATATACAAAATCTGGGACAAGGCCAAAATGGAGAATAGACTGTCTTAACCTTAAACTTAACTAGCCACAATCACTGACCCAAACGAACCGCAATAATCCTTATACCAAAACGAAACATTCTTACTTACTATTTTTGCAACATCCACCATACTACCTCAATGTCTCTATAAAGTCCTAACTAGTCCCCATATGGACAATTTTTGTCTGTGGGGCTAGGGGAAAATAACAATTCAATATCTGAAACCCAATGTCTATTTACAATATGAATAAAAACTATTTACAAGAAACTAAATAAAATGGTGTTAGTAATACCCCTCCCCCAATCCTTAATTGTGGCAGAAAATCAGTTAACTGAACGAAATCAATGCGGGAATTTAATAATATACAGCACTCAAACACAACAGCAATTACGAAACACAAACCTGAAAACGAAAGGCGCCCTGCATCCACCAGTGAACTGACGTCTC
Source organism: Acanthosepion pharaonis (assembly GCA_903632075.3). Taxonomy (NCBI): domain Eukaryota; kingdom Metazoa; phylum Mollusca; class Cephalopoda; order Sepiida; family Sepiidae; genus Acanthosepion; species Acanthosepion pharaonis. Next base: position 206,537 of record CAHIKZ030000906.1, on the reverse strand, counting down.
TGGACACCTAAGTGGCGAGTGAAGGAGGAATAAACTAAAGAAAGTGAGAAAAGAAATAAAAGGTGCCAATGAGCAGATATCCACTAGCTGAATTAACTTAAAGGAAAAAACTAAAGGACAAAAAAACATCTCTAAACTAATCTAATTTCGGACGGGGTTACCAATGTTCAATCCAGGGCTAGTCATACTCGACAGAAACGCGCTAGACTCACTCACCGTTTGTCAAATTCTGATGGAGTGAGCCGCCGCCTTTCCGTCGTAATCTTGACTTTAAGCTGATGCTTAAAGAACAAAGATCCGTTAGGAAGAAGTGAACTTTCGCCCCCATAGAATCCCTTCTGACGTCTCGTTCATATCACTATTCTCATAACACCTAGCAAGCAAAAGAACACACAGTGTTCACCCTTCGTCATCGGCGATGCCACATTGCTACAGACAGAACTGGTCTCGAGGATGAAAAATTTTCCGCGCAGCATGCTAACCATGATACCTTCAATAAACTTGCACAACGAGACTTCGACCATGCAATGAAAAGGGCGTGACCGAGAGACTCAACCTCCCCATCACAGTGAACACATATTGGAGATTTTTCCAAACCCGCCGAACAAAGACTTTTACTGACCCAGAGGTCACTACGAATCACCAACCAGATGAGTGATGCCTCAGCATTATTGAGGCATTTCAACCTGGGCACCAAAGGTCATATTGAGCGAGCTTCCTGCTTCGTAAGACAGAGATCATCAATCAGATCATCTTGTACGGATCTCCTGAATAACATATGATATAATGCGCTTCGTGACAATTCCTGGGCGTGGGCGAGGCCATCCGACGCCCGTAAAAGGTGTTTCAGGGTAATACAACATTCAGGATAGAAGGAACACTCGCCTCAGAGTAAACGGGTTGCTTCCTCCTCGCACAAGTGCACACTTCTCAAGGATGGGTAATACGGGCGTCTTCCTTCCAGAATCCGCCCTCTTTATCCGATTCGCGACACATTCGATCTAGGAACGCGATGCGAAGCGCATGATGACGAGCCTCAACGCTAGGTATACACAGACCGCCTTCAGAAGGGCGGAGGTAACAGATCTCCTAAGGTATCTTAGCGGACTTGCCTCCCAACAAGGAGGAGAACAAGAGCCTTACTAATGAAATTAGTCTGGTAGACGAAAAAGGAAGTACAGAAATTCGGTAAAAAAATTGGGTAGATGTGTGAGGCACATACTTCCGCCCTCCCCTTTAAGGAAAAATTCCTCCGGGACCACAGTCGAACTGCTACCTCGGCTTTCTCCTGCACATCCGACTAATTCATTTCCAACAAGAGATCGGGACCAAACCAGACGAGTAATTTGACCGTCCAGAGGAAAAGTCCTTTCTACGCTCCCAAACACAAGCAAACAGATTTATCTCGGTTAATCTTGGGCCGTCTCCTACCTTCTGATTTTTTTGCTGAGTCCGTCAGTCTCGGCTCTGCTTGACAAAAGAACCGAAATGTTGTCAGCATAAGCTGAATACCTAGCCGAGGTGGTAACACCATGTAGAGAAATTCCGCGGATTCGTCTTTAACTTGAGAAGGAAGGTTCCAAAGCAAGAACGTAAAGCAACCTTGACGAATAGAGTGAGACAATACGAAAGGCTCCGATCGAACACATTCACTTCCACCTGCTTACCGGGGGACGCATACAGTCGCATCTAGGACCGAAACTTACCGAAATCGATGGTCCACTCTACCGAATGCCTTAGACTGATCTAAATTGATTAGCGCGGCTGCACTGTCGAGTTTCTCGATGATCAAACGTGCCATGTCAAGGTTGTCCTGAATAGTACTGCCCTTCACAGCACAAGTCTGTTCGGAGCCAATCAGTCTATAGAGGACAGCCTGCTAACGGCTAAGATCTTGATTAAATCTTTGATTCTGTATTTAACATCGTTAAAGGCCGAAAGTTACCTATCCCATCAAAACCGCTTTTGTCCTTACGAAGCAACTTGATGAAGCGTTTAGGTATAGACACCTGCTTCAACCAGTTGTTAAAAATCAAAGTTAGCAATTGAACGAAAATGGGCGACTGCCTCAAGTACAGTTCGTAGGGTAGACCATCTAAACCTGGAGATTTGTCCCAGTCTACCTGCTTTAGCGCTTCCCAAATTTCCGACTTCAGCTGTTTCGAGGCAGGAAAAGTCGGCTAAATAGACGTCCAACTGAGCAGTGTTTAGACGGAGCTCACTGATTAACAGATGGTCGAGGAAACGCATTTAGAACTAGTAGAGTGTGTGGGTGTGTCTGTGTCATTACCCGTAGGGGATTCTGTGGAACGAAACCACGCTGCCCAGAACTTCCCTCTAGCTCTCCCAACGACCTGCTATCCCACCTTTTCCTTATCTGCAACCGCACAAGCGGCGGGCAAAGGTTTTCGGAGAATGGGGTCGTGAAACGGACCCAACTGGGCGTTTTACCACACCTGTTTCTGTCGCTGGCATATCTATTACAAAGTGAAACGGAAACAATAGACTCAACTAGAGAGTGATTTGTGTCGGCGGTGGGGTGTCAGAACTCCAGAGGTCTTCCTCTCTGTGCAGGAAGAGGAGAGGTAACCCATCTCTCCGAACTTCCAGCATGTTGGTCTATGGCAGTTTACGATAACAGGCATTTTCTGGCCTTCTACATCCAGACAGTTGGTGATGGAGACAAAGGCCTTGTGATCTATCATCAACTCGAAGCACCATCTCCCGGCCAATTCGTCAGAGGAAGCACTGAGTATTTGTCCGAATTGATACAGATAGGCAGCCATATGACGTGGGATTTCATATACCGATACAGGGGGTCCTACGACTACCCTCGTATTCAGTTCTCAGAATATGATGTTTAGTTATTAAGTGTCGACTGCGGCAGGCGTGGGTAGCAGTATGTCCTACATGACTCTCTCTGTTTTAACCCCCAGGGACGTCAACGATTTTGTGACAGTGTCTTTTGTGGAGCGACAACCTTTATGTGAACGCTTGTCCACCTCAAAGATTGACACAATTTTTTTTCAACTTTCTGACTGGATTTGTCAAGAGCCCATCTTCTGTAACAAGATGTGCATATCTCTTGGCTTTCTAGAGGAACTCCGTCATGTTGATTATATATTTTGGTGGGAATTCCAGCAAGAGAGCCTCTCCCCGACCGTTACTTTCTCTACTTTGTTTTTGTTCTTGTCATTCTCATTAATTGTTTTTTTTCTGAAGTTTGGCCTTTATCGGCCACCATACTTTCATCTGTTGACTGTTTTCTCTGGTCAGATGTTTTTATAATGTCCTCCAAATATTGGCTATTAACAGCCACCATACTTTCTTTTAAATCTTCATTTTTCAATGCGTCAGCATCTTTTCCATTACCATTATCAGAAGTGTCTTTCTTCTTTTTTGGCCCCGCAAATTTTTTGGCCCCGCAAATTTTTTGGCCGACTTAATATTGTCAGCCATATTGTTTTTTTGTTTTTATTGTTGTTTTTTTTCATTAATTAATTGAACTTAAAATTTCTCTAAAAATATCAATTTTTCGCTTTTTCCTTTTTAAATAAAACAAAAATTATAGATACAAATTAAACAAAATTGTAAGTGCGAAGGAACGATAAATACAAAAAAAGTTTAAACACAAAAAATCAAAACACAAGACCCCTTATTCAAAATGAAGGAGACAACAATTTTAAGAAGATATAATGAAAAAAGAACCAAAAAATAGTTAAAAATAGCATCTGGACGTGCAAAAAATAATAAAACTACAAACAAAATTTACACAATGTAAGACTGTTGAGAAAACAAAGTAATATATAAAAGTATAAAAAGTTCTTTTTTTTTTTACATTACAACAGAAAAAAAAGTAAAAAACAGGGGAACAAAGAACGAAACACGTAAAAATAACAAGTCTTACGACTTAAACAGAAAATGGCCGACGTTACACGAAGAAAAAGTCTTGCCACGAAAATAAAAATTATAAATAATACAAAATAAAAACTGAAAGGCAGAGAAGAAAATAAAACTCAGAAATTATGAGAACTATTTCCCCAGGACGATAAAACAAATAAACAAAGTAACACATAAAAATATACAAAGATAATCAAAATTCATAAAAAGGATAAACAGAAATTAATGCCATGCAGGGAATACAAAATAAACAGAAAAAATAAGTTCAATATAACTCAAAAACATAAAGTACATCAAGAAGCCTAATAAAAAAAAGAGAGGAAAACAAAGGGGGGAGTGTGAAAAAATTAGAAAGGAAAATTCAAGAATTCAGTCAAAAATAATGAGCAAAACAATGTAAGAAAATTAAATTTTTAAAACTTAACGTAAAGTTCAGTATTAAAAGCAAAAAGTTCCTAGACTGAAACAGCAAAAATAAAGCCAGGTGCTAAGCATTGGTCAAGCTGATCTGTGAAAAAAGAACTTCCAGTACAAAGGTAAGTAGCACTGGCTGTCCGGTCAATGAATGCCGTATGTTTTCTTCATAAGGAAAGTGATAATACTACCGTTATCATCATTGTCCTGAGATTTTAAGTAAATTCTCTTCTAATTTCTTTGCGGATTTTATTTTGTGGACAACGAAAGATTATATTTGACTCATTTGTATTACTGGATCTCTCCAGATTTTGTTTAATTCTGTCACTGTTATTAATATTTATATTTTCTTTTTTTAATTACCATTATACCTTCATCAATATAAATAATTATTTCTTCCTTTCTCCATTCTCATATTTTTATTGTATATTTTATTTATTTTTGCTTTAGGTATTGATCTATTTGCACCGGTAAATCTCAGTGAATCATTCATCCTATGATTGTTTTCAAATACTTCTTACGGATTACTTGCATTAATTCTTCTTTTATGATATCATCAATATCACTATTATCTTTATTTTTGTCTTAATCCTCATTCATATCATTTTTAATGCTATCACATGTATTAATATTATATTTATCTCTTTCGTATTGCTCGTACAATATTAAAGCCAATAAAAGTGTGTGATTCCCGGATCAGCCAGTGAGTTTGCCGACCCAACATTCTCCTACCCACACAAAAATACAACATATTGCGCAGTAACTCCTTCTTATATATATATATATATATATATATATATATATATGTGTGTGTGTGTGTGTGTGTGTGTGTGTGTGTGTGTGTGTGTGTGTGTGTGTGTGTGTGTGTGAAAATATATAGAAAATAGGAAAGAACTTGTTAGGTAAATAATCCAAAGTTCTTTAGTATTTTTGTTATTATTTAAAAAAAAAAAAAAAAAAAACAGTGCTCGATTCAAAAGTAGAAATATAATTATTTATTTAAAAATATGATTCCAGATGCAACAGAGCTTGGTACTTTAATTTAATTTAATTCAATTAATTATATTGAAGTTTTCGGCTCTTGTTTTGAAACTTGAGAACTCTTATGTAGCGTTGGAATCATATTTTTAAATAAATAAATATATATATATATATATATATATATATATATATATATATATATATATATATATTAACCGGCCCAAAAGACAAAAAATGAAGCAACATATACTCTCAAACTAATTTATATCAAAGAAAATAAATGAAATTTATATAACAACCAAGATGTCTTTCCCACACACAGAATTAAAAGAACACACCTTGGGTCCACTCATAGGTTTCACATTGCCAAACATGCCCTGAATACATCCCTGGATAATGGTTATTGTTCGTAGGTTTCTTAAAACCTTGGATCTGCGCCCAAGGAGTTATGCCACAGCTGCTGAAGGCGGTGCTGCATCTTTTATGGCTGTACAGGCCCACACGGGAGTGACAATCTTGATTGCACTGAACGTATATGAAGACGCTCTCCCCTGATGCCGCCTTGTTATATCGCTTAAATACATACATCTCTATCTATAAAAGGCAGGATGTGTGTGTGTGTGTGTGTGTGTGTGTGTGTGTGTGTGTGTGTGTGTGTGTGTGTGTGTGTGTGTGTGTGTGTAACGAATGCACGGCCGCAATTTTCAACAGATTTGCACCAAAATTTACATGCACATGCTCCAAGTTAGCGGGAAAGACAAGACCGACTTTGCATTTTCCAACTCCCATCGATAGCGGAAATAATCGATTTTTTTTCATGCTTCTACGGCAGTTTTCATGTAGTTTGCGGCCATTTTTACTGGCCAGAGGGAGAGCCTATAGCTGACTGCCACGAATAGGCATGAAGATTCTATTGTCCAGCGTCAGAGCCAACAGCTGACTGACACGAATGTTAACTAGCATACTAGCATGCGAAAAGAAATCAATAGCTGCATTCGTCACAAGTGGGAAAAATTTAAATCTGAATGGCACTTTACCCCAATTGGCTCATTCGCTTGATTCTGATTCCGCAGAACTTGGTTGGGTGTGAAAAAGTATTTGCTGTTAACATTCTTTTTTCATTCGGTTTTTCCAGTTACAAGTCCTTTTTTAAAGCTGATCGTTTTGTGTTCATTTTTTTAGTTCTTTTTTCGTAACAGATTTAATGTTTAGTATAGAGCTTCGAAAAAATTCGCAATGTCAGATAGGCAAGAAGTAAGGCATGTAGCAACATCAGCACGGCAAAGGACACTCCTTTAAAGGCAAGGAAGGGCAAAAATATTTTAAGTCAAGTGATAGCGATTGCTGTATGAGTCGTACGATTTTTGAATCAAGCACGGGCAACGCCGGGCCATGCCACTAGTATGTCATAATTTAAGGTACTTAAAATCAAAACGGTCCTTTAACTGCGAGTATTATCCGGGCATTCAAACCACTTATATTTCAATGCATTCTTTACATGCTTATAAAGAAAGCCCCAAAGTGCTGCATTCATAATAGCGTCACCCGGAGCGGATAAATTCCTTTGAGCTATGCTACTCTCAATATTGTCCCATATGACGTAATTAAAGCGTTGGTTTGTGAAATTTGTGATATAGTAATTGTGAGTTCAATCTCTGGAACGGATAGTACGCTTTCAATTTCAGTGAAAACAAAACTAGCAATAGATAAGCAGTTCTAACAAAAAACAGAAGACGATATATTCTTAGACATGAACAGCGAAACGTATTTAAAGAATCTTTGTAGTTTTAAGTCTCCTCTTCATAAGTGAGGAAACTGATCGCTATTTACTGCATTGACAGTATTCATCTGCCTAGAATTGATATTACACGACAGGTCAACATTATTTAAGAAATAGGAAAATTTCAACATTATTTAAAAAATAGGAAAAATTCATTAGAAACGAAGAAAACAGTGTTGACCTGTCGTTTAATATCAATTCTAGGCAGATGAATACTGTCAATGCGGTGAATAGCAGTCAGTTTCCTCATTTATGAAGAGGAGATTTGAAACTACACAGATCTGTTTCTACAGAAGGATACTGTAATATTCTGTACGGAACAGGTGAGCAACGAACAAGAAGGTAAACAGAAACAGCAAGTAACCAACCCAACGTGATTGTAAAAATGAATACCAAAACAATGACAGGGATGAATAATGAGATAATTCTTAGATCTATATACTATATAGAGTCATAAACGTCTACGTACTGAAATTATATAATATAAAAGAATATTAAATAGTTCCTTTTATAGTAATTAGTATCATAATATCTATTTTATGGTATAACCGTTTCTTTGCTGACAGTAAGTTGTTCAGATTTCAAATAGGAAATTGTTTATCCATCTAACCTTAAACACTCTTTAAGCAACTTCAGTCACCAAGGAAAGTATTTATCCTGCAATCGCAGTTGAATCCAATCGTCAAATTGTTATAGAGTAGTTTCACAGTAGAGGCTTGTATTTCACTAAGTCGGTCCTAAAATAGGTTCGACGTACAAAACGTTAGGAACTTGGTATAATAGATAATGACGCAGAGAAATCTAGTTGTGGTCGCTGATAGTTTAGTGTCCGACTAACGGTCGTCCGGCATCGACTGACTGACCGACCCACTGAGCGACTCACTCGTTACTCTTATTAATCCTACTTATTATAGGTGGGAGAGTCTATTAACTATAGAATAGGTGTGTTCCACTATAACAAAAATAACGGTATATTTAAATTTCACAGTTTTGTAGTCAAATCCTGCTATAGCAACAGCAAAATAAAACAGCCCTGACTTAAATCAATATCAAGGCTACTACTGCAGATTGTATTGAAGATCCACTATATATAGTAAGAGAAGTAATACTTACGAATAAGGTAGATTACCAAAGGTTAAGTTACTAAATTTACTAGAAAATATATTCAGTTTAAATTCAGGAAACATAAAAATGCTTTCACATTTCGGTTTATGTTCTTTTCCAGTTATCCAACGGTTGTTGCCAGACATAAAGGAAAATCAGCCCTTGCGACACAAATGTCAATTTCAATTTCATTCAAACTATGTGTAAATGAACGTTTGCATGTATGCATGTATGTTTTAATTCAATTACAGACCTAAAAATTTTTCCATAGAAATAAAAATAATTATATTTATTACTGGATAATTTCCAAATAGTTCAATAAAATTTTATAATTATCTGAATTTGTAAAGTTTAAAAATATTTTTTTTCCTTTTTTTTTTTTTTTTTGTATTCAACTTTATAATTTTATGGCTCAGACAAGGGTTGAGTTAGGGGAGACTAAATGGAAAGAGAATGTACCATTCAATGTATTTTTCCAATTCATTGAAAGTGTGTGTGCGCGTGCGTGTGTGTGTGTGTGTGTGTGCATGTGTATGTGCGTGTGTGTTTGTGTGTGTGTGTGCTTGTGTATACATTAAATATTACAAACTCAAGTAAGTCAGTCACACACAATACAGACATACGCACATACATTTCATACGTACATACGCACATACATGTCATACGTACATACAAAGTTACATGCAGTCAGTTTATGACGGTCAGACCATCGGCTTTTCATTTGTTATATAGATTATCATTATTATAATCAGAAAAGTATGAGTGATATTTTCATTGTTAAAATATATTACAATAGAAAGACATTAGTATTAATGTTGATACTACCTTGCACCAGAGCTCCGTCCCTGGGCTGGTTGTATCACGGCCTTGACCAGATTGGACCGGCTCTGACCAGTTTCGACCAGCTATGACAAGCCAAGACCAGCTATGACTAGCTTAGACCAGCTCTGACCAGCTTGGACAAGCTATGATCAGCTAAGACCAGCTTAGACCAGCGGCCTGAGTGAAAACACACGGGTCCTCACGTTAAAAACTGACCTTGTGTCACAACCTGGCTCAGTGGGGGTGGGGGTCAAGTAAATATCCATTAGGATTAATGTTTACAAACTCATGATGCTATTGTTACCAATATAATTAATTCATTGTATACGTCAATATTTCATCATTATAGTCATTCACGCACTAAATGTTCACAATGGTAATGGTAACATCAGCCGTTTCCTTATAAGGAAACATTCAACAGTCACTAGACGAGCTGCCAGTGCCACTGTCGTTTGAAATGTATATCTTTCTTCTTCTTCTTCTTCTTCTTCTTCTTCTTCTTCTTCTTCTAGGAATCCCTTCAATTAGTCTACTGCAATCTTTTCCAACCAATCCGAGGGCTCCAACTACAACAGGGATTGTTGATGTTCCCATGTGCCACATTTTTGAGATTTCTATTTCATCGTCCTTGTATTTTGACAGCTGTTTGAATATCTTCAAAGATACATTGCAGTCAGCAGGGACTGCCATATCAATAAGGAGGCACTTTTTTTTGTTTGTGGTCTCTGATAACAATGTCTGGGCGGTTGGCTTTGATTGTAACAGGTCCTATCTCCGTAACCGGGCCTGGGTGGTGTTCATACCAGTTTCTTTCAGTTTCCTTCCCGTAGAAGTTGCAGATTTTCCAGTGCAGATATTGACCCACTCTGTCATGCCGGGTTTTATATTCAGTGGGTGCCAATATCGTGCAACCTGATACAAGATGATCAATCCTTTCTGAATATTTACCACAGAATCTGCATTTTATTATTATTATTATTATTATTTCCTTTGATTTCTGGTGTTTACACTTTTCTTTCCGGGTCCCGCCCAGAGACCTAATGTTAGAAATGGCATCATAGCATTTTCTCTAAGGTCGAACATTTTCCACAGATTAGTTTTTATTAAAAAAAAATAAAATCACACACATTTACATAAGAAAATACTCTTCGTAATGTGTGAGCTATAATTGTGAGTACGCTCTTTTGTATTTCTTTAAGGCATGGACTACCAAAGATCCCTTCAATAAACCAATGGGACCCTTTTCCAATCAATCCGAGGGCACAAACTATAATTGGAATCATGGATGTCTTCAAAGATACATTAAAATCTACAGGGACTGCTATGTCAATAAAAAAACACATTCTGTTTTTGTGGCCTTTGATCACAATGTCTGGGCGATTAGTTTTGATTGTTCTGTCTGTGTGTATTGTAGAGTCCCATAAAATTATTACAAGCCCTATCTTTGTAACCGTGGCTGGGCGATGTTAATAACACTTTGTTCTTCTTATTATTATTATTATTTATGTGTGTTATGTTTCCAGCTTTGTATTCTGTCGAGCCGGGTCCAAATTATGGTCCTTAGACCTAAGAGAGGAATTGTGATTTAACTGATAGCACTTTTTTTTTAGTATATGCCATGTTTCTAGTATGGCGATCTTTTGGACAACTTGTATGTTGATGTTACCTGGGATACTGTTCGTAAAATTATCCATTCCTTTTCTCATGAACCCAGAACTTTGATTACTGTTGGTACAGTCACAGTCTTCATTCACCACATCCTGTTAATCTCGATCTCCAGGTCCTTGTATTTGGACAATTTCTCGATCATTCTCATGGAGGTGTTTCTCTTAAATGGTACAGCTATGTAAATAAACATACACTTCCTGAATTTCTTGTCTTTTATCATATCAGGTCTGTTGGCTTTTATTTCCCTGTCGGTTTCAATTGACATATCCCAGAGAATAGTTACATCATTATTTTTGGTAAATGTGTCAGGTTGGTGCTCATGGGCATCTCTCAGTGGTTTCAATTTTGTGCTTGTTGTATATCTTCCAGTGCACATAAGTCATTACCCAGTTATGACTGTAGGTATATTCATTTTTTTTCAACTTCCGGGCATGCTGAGATTATATGGTCGACAGTTTTATCATATTTTCCGCAGATCCAGTATTTTTGGTTAGTGCCATCTTATTATTATTATTATTATTATTATTATTATTAATAATAATAATAATAATTATTATTATTATTATTATTATTATTATTTACAACATTTGACGTTGGTTGCTCGTAGAAGTTTATTTCCAAGTCACCACTCGTGGCTTAAGAAAATAAACCTATCATTTCTTCTTTTCGCCGACTAGCTCAATCCAGACCTTTCCCGAGTATTATCGATGTTCCGAGCAGAGAAGATATTTCACTGGCTCTGTTTCCAAATCGCCATTTTCTCCATATGTTTTGTACAACATCCCAGTGCTCCAGTTATCACTGGTACTGTAATTATTTTGTTTACTCGTCCTTCTGAAACTTCCAGAAATTCGTACTTTAAATCATTGCAGTTATCGATCTTCTTTTCTTTGCTTTTATTTCTCGTGTCAAATGGATAGGAGATTTGTATCATGTAAAAGATCTATATCTGCTTGTTTAACAAGTCTACATCTGGTCTATTGTGTTCTAAAGTACAATATTATATCTTCTTCTTCTTCTTCTTCTTCTTCTTCTTCTTCTTCTTCTTCTTCGCCTTCGAAATATTATAATTATTGTTATTATTTTCATATCTAATATATTTTTCTCAGCAAAGACTGGGCACCCTGATAGTTTCACCAAATTTCTGGTATAAACAACAGGCGGGATTTGAGCCATCTCGTAGGCATTACTTGGAAAACACTGGTCTTGTACTGCCATAATCAGACCTTCTGTCTCCCCCATAAAGCCCGCTGCTTCTAAGCCATTGATGAGTTTGGCGAACATAGATGTCTGGTTCATCCAGATGCTTTGGGTACTTTCAATACAAGGAATTAAATTTCCATTTTTATTCAAGATTTTTCAAATAAGTCGCTTTCTTTTATGGCTGCAACGGTGGGAGGTTCAGGATATTTCTCGTTTTGAGTATCTTTTACATCTAAGCAGTTTCGTATTTCTTGGCTTTGTTTAATGATGGAAGTATACTTAGCACTTTTGTTCTTGGGTGCAGTCTTCATTATTATTATTAGTAGTAGTAGTAGTAGTAGTAGTAGTAGTATTTATTATTATTATTATTATTAATATTGTTTCTTTCGATTTTGATGTCATTCTTTTCTTGTGGTCTTTAATCACGATGTCTGGGAATTTAATTTTGATTGTTCTGTCTCTGTGTATTTTGAAGTCCCATAAATTTGCTACAGGTCCTACTCCGTAACCGAGCCTGGGTGATGTTCATACCCGTTTATTGCAGTTTCCTTCACGTAATAATTGCATATTTCCCAATGTAGATATTGGCACACTCTATAATGTCGAGATTTATATTCAGTAGATGCTAGCACGGTGCAACCTGAAAAAAGATGGTCAATTGTTTCTGGACATTTAACCCAGAATCTGCATTTCGAGTCAATACAATTATTCGGTATATGTGCTTGGTAATTTCTCGTTAGCAAGCATTGATCCTGTGCAGCAAGAATAAATCCTTCGGTTCAAGCTTTTAACCCTGCACTATGTAACCACAGATGGATACGGGGTTTGTCTAAATCAGCTTGTTTGATACGGGCAGAGTATTGACCATGATGAGGCTTATCTTGACAACGTTTTTGCATTTGCTTTATTTTTTAGATTCTTTGCCGCTGCATTAGGTGTATTATGGTTTATTTGCACTTCCTCATTCACTTGAAATTCCATTTTAAATTTAATGGCTTCCTTTATAAAATTTATAAAGTTCCTTATTTCTTTCGTGTTCTTTGACAGATTATTGCCTAGTTTTCTGTAGTTTCCATGTATCTTGGAAACCGATTGTTGTCGTTTTGTAAGACAGTTCTAGTTGAACTAATCCTCTGCCTCCTTCAGATCTGGGCGCATATAGACGCATCAATTTACAATGATGTATACGGTAGCAAGTGGGAAGCTTCTCTCATGTTTATATTCATTCGCTTAATGTCAGCTATGGTCCAATTAAGGATGTTGAAACTGTATTGCAACACAGAGAAAACCAGTGTTTATGGTTGATATTAGGTTTTGTGAATTCAACTCTGTAGCATGTGCGTTGTGGTGTAATGGATATAGGATCGGCTTGAGTACTCGGACAGCCGAGTTCGAATTCCAGTCGAATTCGTTAGATTCACTTGCGTACAAATACCCTTGGGAAAGGTATGAATCTCTTCTCCCCCATCTATGGGTTAAATAACAGGACAGACGGGGTTCTTTAACCTTGGTTGGCAACAAGTCTACCACAGAAAGAAATGGAAACCTACTGCAGGAAAATGTGCCTCGTCAGTCATGTATCGAAAGATACTTGATCGCCCAAGTTTCCACAATACACCTGTATTCTTTTGTACTCTAGCTATTTTTCGTAATTCGGTCATCTGAATGATCCTGACACTCCCATTAATCTCCACTTCATTCAGCCTACATTTGCGGCTGAACTGTCTGAACTGCTAACAGAACTCCGATGAATAATTGTTCTTGTTACGTCTCCTGCTGTCGTTCTTACTACTTTAATAACTTTTCATACTCACATAATATGTCCAGCATTCAATGGAGATCAAGTGACAACAAGTTTCAATAGTTTGTTTCGCCTATATTTTAGTGATGTTGACGTTTAGATGGCTTTTTCAGATTTACAGATATCAAAATCTTTTTGCAAGACTCTTCAGAATTGTTTCCAACTCGACAATGATGATGGGTACGGTTCACCCTACAACTTCCATAAGATTTTAAATTACCGGACTGATCCAGATATTTTTTTCAGCCTATCCTATCTTTCATTTTCAAATTGTAGTCCACAAGAAAAGGAACTTTCATTATCTGGCAGATTTTATGGTTTGATTACGATTACATATTACATTCAGCACATTTTCTTTGTTTCTAATGAAATTTTCACATCTCTTAATTCTTTAATTGGATTCTGGGAAGCATTTTTCCTATTCTTTGAGGTATAAGAACCGATAATCTGAAGTGTTGTTCGATAGTTATTTCTCTGATTCTTTCGTTACCAATAATGAAGTCCTCGAAAAGTCGAAGATCACCAGCATTGAGGCCATGCTGCTGAAGTCCCAGGTATGCTGGGCTGGATATTTTCTAGGATGGAGAATCACAACCTTCCTAAAATTTTATTTTCATTTTTAATATTTTTTTCTGAGAAAAGACTAGGTACCCTAATATTTTCAACAAATTCATGGTATAAGCAACAAGCGGGATTTGAGCTATCTTGTAGGCATCAAAGAAGCGATTCAAAGATTGCCTGAAAAAAATACTTTGGTGCCTGTTACATCAACCATTGCTAATGGTCAATCCTAGCTTTGAAAATATCTGCAGGGCGGATCTCAGGACAGGAGGCAGAGGAGAAAGTACTGCAACAACACTATGACATCGAACCCAAGCTGGACATTCAGCTGCAACTACTGAGACCGTATATACATGTACGGCATTGGACTTATCAGTTACATACGTGCCTGCAAGCGACGTGTCTTCGTTTCGCGAAGCAAAGCAATGATATATATATATATATAATTCTCAAAATACGTGTGTGTGTGTGTGTATGTGTATGATCGGATATAGTTTATGCATTTCCACAGTTTTCATCTAATTTCATTGAAATTTTTTTTGTTTGATAGATAATTCTTCAGCGCCGGTTTTGAGTCCAAATTGGCTGGAAAAAATTACAACCTTGAAGGTGAAAAATCGAAAAAACTGATTTTTTACACTTTGCGCAAAAATCAAAGGCAAAATTTAATGTCTGTAAAAAACAGCGTGAAACCCATTTAGAGAGTTGAAATCTAACGCAAAAGATTATTAGAATTATAAAAGAAATTATATTATATATAAACATTATCGTATATTATTATTATAGCGGCCCACGGAAGTGGTTCATTCCTTGAAAAATTGAGAACACAAAAACGGTCACTTTCTGGATCAAATTGTTAACCCCCCATTTAGGGGTGTGCCTCAGTTGCACCCAATTGTTGTTATTAATACTGATTTTCGGGTGGGCTGACTTTAAACTTAAACTGCTCCAACTGAACGGCAAAAATTACCAGTACTGAAACACCAAGACGGGTTATACTGCTAGTATATATATATATATATATATATATATATATATGGTAAGAATAATCAATTTTACCAAGCTAAGATTGTTCACTTTTATTAAAGCTTCATTAAGAAAATGAGATATGAGATATCATTTTACTCCATATCTCGTTCTCTGATGAATATTTCATTAAAGTGTAATGTGCCAGATTGATAAACGTTTCCTAGTTGTTCTTTATCCTTTCATTCTGTTGGACATACATTTTCTGGACATAGAAGTAGAAATTGTCCGAATGTTCCCTGTGTCCGTGCCTCTCTATTACATGTCACACTTAGAAAACAAATAGAAAAAGAAAACTAGGATTAATATAAATTTGTCCCTTAGAGGATTGAGGTTATATTCAACACTCCGAATTTTGTAATCGCTTTACCCACTTTGCAGGAGATATCACCAATTTAAAAAATTAATGGCTGCTAAATTATTCTAAGGATGACCTACAAAACAATCCTTACGAAACACAATTATTATGCTTGTTCAGAATTATGGAAGTGGATGGTTTAAAAAATTTTCAACATCCTCTTCGTTTATATATATATATATATATATAAAATTCATATATATATATATATATATATATATATATATATATATATAATACCAAATCCGTAGGTGGTAGGGATTGTTCCAATGAGGTCTTTTTAATATAAAAGTATTAAAAAGTTAACTCTATGGTGAGAGTTTAGTGTATAAATTTATACACAGAGAAATGTAAATATAATAAGGAAAAGAATTATTTAGTTATCATATAATCGGTAATAAATTTATTTCAACAGTTAGATAGATAAATAGATTATTTTATTATTAATTATATATATATATATATATATATATATATATATATATATATATATATATATATATATATGTATATGTATATATATATATATATATTCCTTATATGTATATATATAGATATAGATAGATAGATAGATAGATAGATAGTTAGATTTAAAATATTTAAAATTATTATATGTATGTATATATATATATATATATATATATATATATATATATAACTATTATCATAAATTTATAACCGATTATATGATGACTAATTAAATTTTTTCCTCTTATATATATATATATATATATATATATATAATTATTTTTTTGAAAATATGATTCCAAAAACTTCAATATACTTATATTGAAGTTTTTGGTTCCTATTTTGAAAACATGAGAACTCTTATGTAGCTATGAATCATATTTTAAAAAAACTAATTTTAATTTAGATTCTACTTTTGTATTGAGCACTTTTTTACTTTTTTTAAAAAAAAATACTAAGGAACTTCGGATTATTTAACTAACATCTTTCGTATTTTTTCTACATATCTGCACACACACACACACACACACATATATATATATATATATATATATATATATATATATATATATATATATATATATATATAGTTATGCTATTAAAGTGGCATATGTAAAAATAAAAGTAGATATTGATGCCAGTACGCTGCGATGACAATCTGTTTCATACTTAAATGCAATGAAGATTGCGTTGAAGCCACTGTCGCCGTCACTGAGTATTGACTCCAATGTCCAGTGTTAATAAATAGCATTTTCAAGTCTTATTTGCATGATTATTTTGTGAAATGCATCGGTTTGATGCTTTGGCACACATCATCAGTGATGCTTTTTAGTCGCGGATCATTAAGGTTTTCGGGTTTTCTGCAGTGACACAGTCGATAATGATCGGAATTCGATTTATGTGTTATCCATCAGCTGCAACTCATAGTGTAAAGCTCTCCTAAATTTCCTGCGACCACATCGGATCTTTATGTTCCAATCACTTTCGGCCTCACCAGTTTCTTCCGTCTTCTATGAAAAAGGGGAAAAAGTGCTGACCGATTTCTTAGCAAATACAGTTACACTCTCAACTTGAAGTGGTAAGAAACGAATAGTATATCTGATGAAATTATAACTATAATATTTAGCTATATTGAAAATATTGTTAATAAGCAGTTTGGAGGATGTCAGGATTTATTATTCAAAGTGCAACATTAATTTTTATTTATAAATTAATACAGAAATATAAATCACAAAAAAATATCTGGTTTACACAATATCCTCTATAATAAACACAAATAGTAATATGAAATTTCATTAAACTTCCAAACACTGATTTTGTTAGCTTTTCTATTGTTTTCACTTAAACATTATTTACAGAAGTTATCATTGGCTTATAGATATCTTAGCTTAAATGTTATGTTCTATTTTTATATACACTTCTTTTAAAGCAGAACTACAAGTTCTCTTTTGGATTAATATAAAGAGATGATGGAAACTAACGGAACGGATCTAACCAATGCTAAACACAGAAAATGATAAAAGTTATAGAGTGAGGGAATGTTCACATTGAAGATATCAGAGCAGCTTCACAGAGATCATCGAACGATAAAGAGGGCTTTTGAAAATATAACTAAGTTGCGAAAAAGAAATAAAGGATAAGGCTTTCAGAATTTGTCTCCTCAACGGAAACGTAAACTAAAGAGAATTATAACGAAACAACCACTTTTGACCAGTGCTCAAATCTTTGAACAGGCGGGAATTGAATGAGTCAAGAACGACAAAAGGTGAAGAATACTTCGCAAGCTGAGATCTGTCAAGAAATCTCCTAAGCAAACTCCCCTCGGTAAAGCAAATATTTTAAGGCGTCAACATTGGGCCAAGAAATACATAGAAATTGACTTTTCTAAAGTAATTTTCACGAGTGAATCTCGGGTGACACTCAATGAACCTGATGAATGGGCCAGAGGATGGATTTTATCCAATGTAGAAGTGTCTGTGGTTAAAATAAGGCAGCAAGGAGACTGCAGTGTGATGATATAGACTTGTCAATCAAACCATTATTGAACCATTCAAAGTCGATGAAGGAGTTAAACTGAACAGTGCTAACTATTGCGATTTCGTGGACAAGTCTTTCTTTGAATAGTACACGTCCCAGATACGCAGTTTCAAGGTGAATTATGTATTTGTGTACAACAAGGTTCCTTCTTGTGTATCTAAGATTACCTGTGGATTTTTTTAGTGTAAAAGATTTACATGTGAGAAGATAATGGAATGGCCACTATCAAGTCCTGATCTGAATCCAAGCGGGAATCTATGGTAAATTGCGAAGATAAAATATAAGGTGGCAGGCAGATATATAGGAAGCAAATGAAACCTCCATTTTGGAAATTGAATTCGGTGAAATAAAAAAAATAACAAAATCACTGAATAATAGATTACTGGATACTATTGAGCACAGTCAGAATATTAAGATACAAATGCTTCAAAGACTTGTCATATATGTTTGTTATTTGTTCTAATATAGATGCTGATCACTTGTTGATGATTTTATTACCTTGCTACTGAAGTAAAAAGTGATTTTCTGGTTTTGCTAATATCTTCAAACTGCAGTTTTTATAATAAATCCAATAACTTCAATAAAACATGTTGAAACTCCCTAAAATTTGAGCCAAGCTTTACTTTAAATTAATCTTAACAAAGATGTCAAAATCTTTTGAAAGCAAATTCACGGTATTGAGATTTATGTGGTTTCCATAATAACTTTAGACGGAATGTACGTATTGTCATATGCCCTAGTCGACGAATAATTTATAATGCAATCATACCCTGACCAGGAGATATATACATTATCATGTCTATGGAGAGATACAGGCTATCTCTCCCAGACCATGACAAATGGACAATTAGTAAACAAAAATATTTTAAAGAATACTGTTCGATTGGGATAATCAAACAGTAATCTTTTCCCAGGTTCGCTTCGGTTTCAACACAAATACTGATCTACAATTCAAGGATGAACAATAAGGCGTAATAGATTTTGGTATAAGAATTTTAATATATACATATACACAAGATATTAAAATAAAAGAAAAATATAAGCATGAGTAAAGCATCCAACGACCAGAATATGCCCAAATCCAAGTGGATTCGACTGAACCCGAACGGATAAAAAAAAATAAGTATGAATAACTACGAATGCAGAAATCAACGCATAACCAAAAAAAAGAAATGGGATAGGATTTATATATTACTATTTTCACATGTGGAAAAATGTTTGTGAGAACATAAAGTTTATGGATGCATGTGTATCTTTCTAATACGGGTCCAAAATATATAGTTACTTATCTTTATATTCAGTTCTCTCTTCTTACTCATTGTCCTCTCTTTTCTCTCTTACGTTTCCTCTTTTCTTTCTTTCTTTTTTCTTTACACAAATCCAATTTCACACATGGTCCGGCTGCAACAGAGATATACACTTTCTTCCTCTCTCTTGTTTTCTCTTTTCTTTCTTTCTTCTTCTTTACACAGTTCAGCCTCAAACACGATTCGGCTGCAACAAAGATATATACTTTCTCCTTCTTTCTGGTTTTCTCTTTTCTTTCTTCAAACACAGGCTGTATTCTCAGCGTACAAATTTCCTTGCGTCTTCTGTGATAAATAACTCGATTTATCTTCTTCAATTTGGAGTTAACGAACAGAAACATATATCCTTATATTTCTTATCCGGAGTTGCTTATGATGAATCGGACAAGTTCCATCATTACCAAAATGAGTCTCATCTTTCTGTTCATAAGTTATCAGCGCTTCGATTTCGAGTCTTGCTCCTTCAAAGACAAGACAGCAACTGACTTCCAAGTAATTTTCTAATTCCCACGTGTCCTGCATTTTGGCGCGAATTCCAGTTCCTGCTGCTTCACGACCTTACGTCAGTCCCCTGTCTAGATTCTGTCTAGACGTCTGTTGCTACGGGTAACTGGGTCAGTCAATCTCTTGACTTGCTTTCCCAAAATGTCTTGAGACTCCCACGTGACCTCTTCTGTTATCAAGCGGAGATTAACCTTAATATATGCGTGTTTGGGCTATCTGCATTCGTAACAGTATGTATATATGAATGTATAGTTACAAGATAAATCAAACGTCTAGATATAAGCAAGGGTATACACGTGTGCTGGTGTACATACGCAGGCAAGCAAATAAATAATCATCAAATTCATACATGAGATATAAATATAATAGTGTCCGATGTGGTTATACAGATATATATTAATTAGTACATATACGTGTACCTACGTTTTGGTGTGCGACTGGAGATTCGTTGGATTACCAGCTCGTCGGGCACAAGGGCTATGCTGTTAAATGTAAACAGATGGTGTATGGGAGTATCACTGCTACATTGCGCAAAAATAAAATTGCACAGAAGTGTGTTCAATGCGATGCTAGTAAGTTACATTTTTTTAGAAGATTAGAAAAAATGTATAAGGAAAAATAATGATTACAAATTTAAAATTAAAGACGCTGCTTTCGGGTAGCCATTATAGCGTTATGGCTTAAGGGGAGATAAAAAAAAAAGAAAGAAAATAAAAAATAAAAACGATAAGGAAAGAAATACAAAAAAGCGTGTGTAAATGACGATGAGCATAAGGAAATTATTTATAATATATGGGGATATAAAAAAGGATTTATGAATTTATATAAATATTTTTAATCCGATCCTACTTATTATAAATGTTTAAAATTAATTTGTTTCAGATATGAAAATAAAGCTAAATGATACAGACTTTTCGTAGTTTAATGCTAAAACACGCTAAATGATTAGCGATATTAAGTACAAACATACATATGACTGGCCATTCGTATCGGAGCATGCCTATCTGTTAGGGTGGCTCCTTAATCCTTATTGCAGTCAGCTACTCAGGCGCATTTGTGTTTCTTCAAAACCCATCAGGCCAAACTGTGGTTTACACTGCAACTGTGCTGGGCGGACCTTAGTTACAGTTTCTAGTGTTCAGTTACATTTTAAACAAGGCCAGTGCCCTCATGCTCTCAGTCACGATGACTTATCACTTCAGTCTAGAGTATCTATCGACAACTTCTAAACTGTTTTTTTTTTTTTTTTTTGTCCAATTTCACTCATAAGGCTTAAGTCGAACCCTACTATGGTTTTCAGGAACTTCCGAATGTTGACAAAAACTGATATTTCTTAAAAAAAAAAAATTGGCCATAGTCAGATTCGAACCTGGGTCTCATGTTCCAAGTAATAATCCTTTTAATCAAGTGCCACACTTCACACATGATAGCACACATGCATAACACACCATAACACTTACAAGAATAGGAAAATACACTGAATCACACATACATGAAAAACACAGACGCGTGTACAAAATGCACACATGAACATACGCACAATAATACGTACACGTAGCGCATACTTACATAAGAACATATTCCCCACGCATAGGTATGTACA